>CANXYI010448169.1:0-14605 GCA_948208565.1 Hura crepitans
TAACTTTTTTTATATTCATTTATTTATTGATCATTATTTTATAATATTTAATATTGTTTAACAGTCAGTTATGATTTTATTTCAACAGTTGAAATTTGACTTGGATAGTTATAGGTCCTTTTTGGTCCTACCAGACAATTACAAGTGTGTTTTTTGAGCCCAATTCAAATGATATCTATAGCCATAATTAAGTCCATTTTATTTCCATTAATTAAGGTTTTATAATGTGTAATTTATGAGTCATATTTAGGTTAAGTCCAAAATGGTCCTTTTTTATAGGACAATTATAGGTCAATTTATGAGTTCATGACACTCATATAGGCATGTAGCCATTAAATTATAAGCATCCTTCCATACCCCTTTTATGCCAAAAATAATTGGCTATTATGGCTCAAGTTCATGTCATTTCATATTTCCACATTAGCCTCAAAATTCTATTAAACTCAAGTGCACAAAAGATCTAAAATATGGGTACCATTTCATGCCATTATAGTTCACATTTTAAGCTAATTTTTCCATGCCTTTTCTAAATCATTTACAAGTCATTTTTCATACTTATTTTAGGCCACTATTCTACTCATGCATGGTATACTCATTAACATACCATATCACTCACAAGTGTGGATTATCATACTAATTTCATGTTATACCTTTAATGTATTTTTAATCATACTATTCTCACATATTAATATTAGCCTATGTCACACATATCATGCATATGTCCACATGTAACCTATTGGCTAAATATGTTTTACACCCAATGATATACACTTTCCATGTCTTATCACACTTACATGCTACATATTATTGGGATAATACATGACAACATACAAATATTTAGGAGCCATGCATTATAAACTATTCCACCTACAAATCTCGACCATATATGTATATATATCATACATAAAGCATACATTATCTCATTGAATTCACCACCTAAGCACATATTTCTATGCCACACTTATTGCTATTATGATCTATGTACTACATACACCATTATACATAACTTAAAGTCCTCACATACCCTTCAGCCAAACATTATTAAAGTGGCATACTTTCCTTTATTCATAAGAAACTCTATCCTAATATTATTCAAATCTACATATGCTCACATACATCTCTCATATACTTCTAGCAAGAGTACCCAAGAATTAACCTCGTGTCATGCCTCACTTGACATTCCCTGTGATGCCCTTTACTGGATCCCCTAGGAGAACCCATAGGTGATGCACGCACTTCTAGGCCACTAATACCATTCCTATTACTACTATTACTTACATCTATTAAATTTACTTTGTTTCCAAATTCGCTTTTCATTAGTTTCATATCTTATCAAGGTATAGCCATACAAACATGCCACTTAAGATAATTACGAGACATTTTCTAAAATCCATGAAAATTTTGGCAGCATAATGGTTGCTCGTGTCCTATCCCAAAATTTTAACAAGCCTATTTAACACTTCTATAAACATTTCATAACACCTAGACCCATCTGGTCCCCCATTCTCAGCCTAACATTAGCTGAAGCACACATCAAACTTCAGCCTGAGGCTATAGATAAAACATATATATATAGAGCCTTAGGCTCACATCAACATCACACATCACAATTGATCATACATTCAACAAAAGATCATATAAAAATTCTTTATTTACATCAACAAGTTATGTTTACTTAAATACATTACATGTCTATAGCTTACATACATGTTTCTACCTAATGCCGACCTAGGTACATGGATATCAAAATTGTACAAAAACTACTTCAAAATCCTTCACTTGTATCCTCTGAACCATTATCATCATGCTTCATGAGGCAAGTTCCCGCTATTGTATACCTGCGCACCAAAATAGGTGCATTGTGTATATGAGATACCCAATGGTGAACTTAAAGCATTTTAACCATGGCATAATATCATTTACATACATGTAAAATTTAAAAAAAATGATTTTACTTCATTATATAATTTAATTATTCATTGGGGGACCAAATTACTAAAATACACCTAAGGTATTTATAAGGTCTGAAATAGCATTTTTAACTCAGATAAATTATTTAGAGTAAATATTATTACTTTTAACATGCATATTTTACAAAAATCACTTTATTTGCAACATATGTGAAAAAATGACTAAAATGCCCTTTTTACTCTATTTTACCAATTTCTTAGGAAAAATCATTCAATTATGCTTAAACATTATCTTCCATAATTATCCTACTTATAACTTAATTTAATTTACTGGCCGGACTAAGAAGATAATACTTAAAGACACTAAATCTAAAGGGAAAATAAATAGGTGTAATGGTCCCTATTCTAGACTTATGCCATTGCATCGACATGCGTGCTAAAATGGAGATCAGTCGTAGCCTCTCCAAACACAAGTAAATAGTAGTTGTGTGACATAATAGAGATCAACCCATAGGCATCCTTAGCCATAAATAATCATCATCAATAACTGGGTGACATAATAGAGATCGGTCCGTAGACCTCTCCAGCTACTAATAAATGCCATCAATAATTGGGTGACATAATGGAGATTAGTTCGTAGACCTCTCCAGCCACCAATAAAAATGGCTGTCTGAATATCAAACAACTAGCAGTTGCAAAATCCTAAGTTGATTGGTCAACCCATCCAATGTGTGTCTCACTAAGGGGCCAAGTAGCTTAATTTAAGTTCATTTATTGACCAAAAATATTCTTATAACATTTATGTTTCAAAAATAGATAGTTAAAATTTTTATTTCATACTTTAATTTTTTACCTAGACTGGTATAGCCATATTTTGGCTCTATCGGGTAAAATTCCATCAAAAAATTTAAGTCTGTTATGATCAAAAATCAAGGTGTCATATGTTATGATTTATCATGGCATTAATACTTAAAAATTTAATATTTTATGTCCAGTGATATTTTTGGTTCACGTACAGGTCAACTGGAAAATTATAGGTCATTTCGACCTTTTTTTATGTTAATTTCTAGGACTATTTTAAATTTTCAATATCCTTTTAAGTATATTTCTGGGCATAAAGCCAACTATAATTGGGTGAAATTCTAGGCCAAATACTAGGCATAATAGCCAAACATGCAAAGGTCTCAAAACTAGCCACCTAAGGCATAAGCAATAGTGCATTTACATTGCACACTTCAAGCCACTTTTAGGTGCTTATTTCTAGCCTTATCTACATATTTTAGTCCAATCCTTTTTAGCCATTTCAACAATACATTTTCAAAGTGTATATTATAATATCAATATGTCATATACTTAATTAATTCAATAACCATTTTGTGCCAATTTTCAAGCTATAGTAATGTACTTAAGTAACACTTTAATAACCTTAAATTTCATGCCAACATGCCATGATTAAGCTCTTAGGTACTTAGGAGAAAATAAACTAATTTTCCATTCCTTTTAACATGATAATAATATTCACTCATATCTATATCCATGAACACAAATATACTTAAAAAAATCTCATTTCAAGCTAATAGTGCTAAGTCACAAAATAAGCTTCCTAAGAATGCCTCATGATAGCTCACGGCCACAAGCAAAAATACACAATTCATGGTGATTTCCATACCCAATTTCTATAGTTCACATTCTAGCATGCCAAGCAAATGCTAGATATTCATCATAGGCAGCAAACTTCCCATTCAAACAACCATAGGCATCAAATTCAGCAAGTATGTGAGGCCAATTAAGCAACCACTAAAACAACATTCTCAATTCCATTAAATTCTCAAGTTAACCAACATCACCAAGAAAAAAATCAACCTCAGATTCATTATTCTACCCATCCTAATTCTAGATTCACTAACTTAGGCACCCTAAGACCTAAAGAAGAGGCTTGAAGTCCACTTACCTTTGAAAGAAAGCCTTGAAACCTTCAAGCACCCTAAGTTGTCTAGCTTGCAACGGTAGCTTCTCCTTCCTTCGTGGGCCCCAAGCTACCCTCCAATGGCCATCAATACCTCAATACACAATCATACTTAAGTATGTCCTAGCATCAAATGGCATCTAAAAATTCTAAGGGAAAGGGAAGAATCACTCAAAACTCACCTCAAATACACTATTTTGGACTGCTCTAAACTAGTCAACTTGTATGAATTTTATCTCCCAAATGACAACTCTTTTCTACCTAATTCTTATACCTCATGGTTCCTAACACATCAAAGAATTTTTAACAATCAAAATCACCCAATTTGGTGGTCAGATGAAGAAGTTATGGCTTTTCTCCTCCTTATGTGGCATCGGCGGCAGCAGCAGGAAATGAAGGAGAAAGCTTTTGTTTATGGCCAAGTGGATATCCACTTGTCAAGGCTTATTTGCCACTTGGAAACTTTGCATGTCCACTTGGTATGAAGTGAGGCCCACCATGACATGTCGAAGGTGGTCCCAGTAATCCCAAACCATCCCGATTTTTTGGCAAACTTCAAAAATTCATAAAAATTCACTCGAACCTCAGAAAATTATACCGTTTCTTTTAAAATTCCTATTTTAATCCCCTCTATTTCCTCATAGATTTTTGTGGCCAGATTCCATCTATAAGATATTTTTAGACTACCTCAACTTACATACCAACCTCAAAAAATTTGAGAATTTGCAAATGGCCTCTGATTTCAAAAATTCTTTCACTAGTGTACTCAGTGGAATTTTTGAGCTTCAAGGTCTAATATTTTTGAGTCTGTTTGGGCACATCCCAAGTCAGTCCCCATCCAAAAATTTTTTATTGCACATAGGCATTCTTTACTACTTAAAATGAATTATTGGTTCTGCTAAATTTTTAAATTTCAACTTTTTCATCAACTTAAAGCCCCTCGAAGTTTTATGACCAGTGCCACTACCTCGATCCGCATGCAAGTGACCTAACAACCCTGGCACACTTCTCGGGCCCTATGGCATTATTCACAAAGCTTTAAATCACTGGCGTTACATTTCTTCCCCTCTTAAATAAATTTCATCCTTGAAATTACCTTAAGCAAATAACTATGGATATTGGGCTTTCACCAACTCCTCTAGCTCTCAAGCAGCCTCTTCTATGTTATGATGCCTCTATAATACCTTAACTAGTGGTATAGATTTATTTTACAATTATTTCATCTCTCGAGCCAAAATCTAAACTGATTCTTCTTCATAACTTAAGTTAGGCTACACTTCAATCTCTAACATCAGAATCACATGTGAAGGATTCGATCTGTACCTTTTAAGCATGGAAACATGAAATACATCATAAATTTGCTGTAACTCAAAGGGTAATGCTAGTTTATATGCCAGAGGTCTAATTCTCTCAGTGACCTCATATGACCCAATAAACTTGGGACTCAATTTCCCCTTTTTACCAAACCTCAAAATTTTCTTCCAAGGAAAAACCTTCAAGAACACCTTATCACCCGTTGTATATTCAATGTCTTTCCACTTCAAGTTAGCATAAGATTTCTATTCGTCAACTACTACCTTTAGCCTTTCTTTAACTATTTTTACTTGTTCTTCAGCATCCCTAATCAATTTAACACCAATAATCTTTCTTTCCCTAACCTCACACTAACACAAGGGAGTTCTGCATTGTCTGCCATACAATGCCTCATATTATGCCATTCCCAAACTGGACTGGTAGTTGTTATTATAGTGCCAAAGACAAATACTGATACCAGCTACCCTTAAACTTAATAGCACAACCTCATAGCATATCTTCTTATATCTGTATCACCCTCTTCGACTGTCTGTCAGTTTGAGGATAAAGTGCTATACTGTAAGCCAATCTGGTACCTAATGCCTCATGTAACTTCCTCCAAAATTTGGAAGTAAAGTGAGGATCTCTGTTAAAAGTGAGAGTCATTAGTATACCATGTAATTTGACTATCTCATCCATGTATAATCTAGCCAATTTTTCTAAGGAATAGTCCATTTTGATATGGATAAAATAAGCTATCTTAGTCAATCTATCCACTATTGTCCACACATCATCACATTTGCCTCTAGTCATAGGCAATCTTACCATAAAGTCCATTGTCACCTTCTCCCATTTCCATTCTAGTAATGCTATATGATGTAGCAAACTAGAAGGAACCTGATGCTCAACTTCACTTACTGGCATATCAAACACCTAGCAATAAATTCTGCTACATCTTTCTTCATACCAGGCCACCAATATTAGGATTTCAAACCTGTACTAGGTACAAGTCATCTGTACTAGGTACACACAACCTATTCTGATAGTATAAATACCCATCCTCTAATAACTCAAATCCTACGACCTTCCCCTCTTTCACTTTACTAATCATCTGAACCATCTGTTCATCTCTCATTTTATTCTCTTTGATCTGATGCCTAAAATCTGGCCTTACTTGCAATTTAGCCAATACAACATTTTTTGAAGTATACTGTAACTTGACATTAATAGCTTTCAAGGTCACCATAAACTTTCTACTTAAATCATCAGCCACAACATTTGTTTTTCCCAAATGATAACCAATAATGCAATCATCATCTTTAATTAATTCTAAATTCTAAACACCTTCTCTATCTCAAGTTCAGTTCCTTCTGTGTAAGAAGGTATTTTAATCTTTTATGATCTATATATATGTAACACTTCTCACCATGCAGATAATGTCTCCAGAACTTCAAAGCTAACACAATAGCAGCTAGCTCTAGATCATGTGTAAGACTATTTCTCTCATGTGGCTTCAATTTCCTGGAAGCATAAGCTACTGCTTTTCCATCTTACATCAATACAAAACCTAAGCCATTTAGTGAGGCATCACTATAGATTACAAAATCCCTATGTTGTTCAGGCTGAATCAGGATAGAATCCTCTATCAATATCTATTTTAGCTTCTCAAAACTAGCTTGACACTAATTATCCTATACAAACTTTACATTTTTTCTGATTAGTTTGGTAAAAGGAGTTGCAATAATAGAGAATCCTTTCACAAACCTCCTGTAGTAACCAACTAATCCCAAAAAACTTCTCACCTTTATGACACTCCTAGGTGGTTCCCACTCTAACACTGCTTTCACCTTTTTAGGATCAACTATGATTCCCTCAGCTAACACTATGTGGCCCAGAAAGGTAACTTCCTTTAGCCAAAACTCACACTTACTAAGTTTGGCATATAACTATTTCTCTCTTAGGGTCTGTAACACCACCCGAAGATGTTATTCATGCTCTTCTTGGCTTCTAGAATACATCAGGATGTCATCTATAAATACCACGATGAACTAATCTAACTAAGGCTAGAACACTTTATTCATGGTATCCATGAAAATTGTTGGAGCATTGCTGAGCTCCAATGGCATCACCAAAAACTCATAATGCCCATACAAAGTTTTGAAAGTAGTTTTAGGTATATCATCCTCCTTAATCCTTAGCTAATGGTATTTAGATCTCAAGTCAATCTTAGCAAATGCACATGCTTCTATCAACTGATTAAAACGGTCATCTATTCTGGGCAAAGGATACTTATTCTTCACAGTCATTCTATTCAGCTGCCTATAGTCAATGCATAACTTGAGTGACCCATCTTTCTTCTTTACAAATAGTATAGATGCTTCTTAGGGTGATACACTAAGTCGGATAAACACTTTGTCTAGTAACTCTTGCAACTGAACCTTCAGTTCCTTCAAATTAGCAGGTGCTATTCTATAAGGAGCAATAGAGATTGGAGCTATACCAGGGTATACCTCAATCTCAAAATCAAGCTCTCTTTGAGGTGGTAAACCTAGCAAATCTTTAGGAAAGACATCATGGAATTCAAATACAATAGGAATATTATCAAGCTCAAAGTTGGAAATATTCATGTTAATAACATAGGCCAAGTATGCCTTATAGCTTTTTAAAGAAGTTTCTATGCTTTAACAGCATAAATGAGATTATTTGATAGATATCTCTCAGAATCTACTCTCACTGTCAATCCTTCTGTAGTCTAGAGGGAAAGTTTCTTATGTCTACAATTAATAATGGCCTAATGTTCAGTCAACTAGTGCAATCCCAATATCACATCAAATTCATTAAAAGCCAATTCAATTAAATCAACTATAAACTTGTATGCCTAAATCACTAAAGGATATTGTCTATATATCTTGTTCACAATAACACTCTATCCTATAGGATTGCTAACTCTAATATCAACAGCAACATTTTCAAGTTCTAGTCCTTTATTTTGTGCTTGTTTAGTACATACATAAGAATGTGTAAAACCAGGATCAATTAAAGCTAAAACTAAAACATCAAATAAATAAAATGTATTAGTAATAACATCTGGTGTTTCAGCCTCTTCCCTTACTCTCATAGCATACTACCTCACTGGAGCATGAGCTTCTGATTTGGTACCTAAGTGGCACTAGGTTGCTTACCCTTATTCTACCTCTGTCCTCTATTCTAGAGTGCAACATTAGGAGTCTGAGTCTGATGACCCCCTATTGGTCTGTGAAGACAATCCTTTTTGAAATGATCTCGAGAACCACACTGAAAACATTCCCCCCATCGATCTACTCTACACTATCCCCAATTCCTTTTATGACAAGTGACACATGTGGTAGGTCTATTTCTATTGCCCCTTATACTAGAGGTACTTCCTGCCCGAGGAGGCAAACAAGGTCTAATAGTTAAAGCTTGTTCTATCATTTAGGTCTGTGTGTATCTTGACCCCTGGTATCATGCTTAATACTAAGTCCTAGTTTAAAACTGTGTCTATGACTGGACCTCTCTCCTCTTTTTCCCATCTCTTGATATAGCACTAGACTGCCCCATATTAACTTACCTCTTCTTCTAGAAGAAGTCCCTCTTTTCTTATACCATCTCCTTCATGTCATATGTTGTTAACATTAATACAATAGAATCTCTCTCTCTCTCTAATATGGGATATCTACATCCTTAGCTCCACATTTAATCCTACCAAAAATCTCTTGCACTTCTCCTCCTCATTTGGAATAAATTCCTTAGCATACTTCAAGAGTCTAGTAAAATCCTTCTCATATTCTGACACTCTTTTTTTTCCTTGCTTCAAATCTAGGAATTCTTTTTTCTTTTTATCCTTATAGGAGTTAGGTATGTATCTCTTCCTGAACTCCTTGAGGAAAAATTCCCAAGTCAACTCTGCTGGTGTCTTTTTTCTATTGGTAGTATTCCACTAATTGTTAGCTTCTTTGTGTAGGAGGTAAGTAGCACACTGCAGATTCTCAACTTCAGTGCAATTTAACTGCTCCAAAACTCTGAGGGTTCTGTTTAGCTAATATTCAGCTCTGGTAGCATCATCTTCTCTCTTTCCTAAAAAATCAATAGCTCCCATCTTCCTCAACCTCTTTAAAGGATTCTTATATGGAACAACTGGTGGTGAAGGTGGTACTGGTACTGGAGGAGGTAGAGGTGGAGCAGTAGCAGCAGTGGAAGTTTGTCGGAGCAAATTTACTATCTGCTGTAATAATGCAAGTGATGCTTCAGCCTGCTATGGACTAGGTCCTGGTGGTCAGGGCTACTATACAGCATCACTAGGTTCAGGAATAGATGCACTATTTACCCCTTGAATTATGGTTGGTGAAAAACTAGCCACCTTTTCATGCCCTTCTTCACGTGCCTATTCAGCCATATGCTTACTACAAAAGAATAACTTATTAGCCTTAGACAACGTAACAATTTAAAAGAATTAGAAACTTAACATTTGATATCCATGTACTCTATCGAGGAACATTAAACCTAGGCTCTAATACCACTAAATATGACACCTCCTACTGGATCCCCTAAGAGACCCCATAGGTAATGCATGCACTTTTAGGTCACTAATACCATTCCTATTATTGCCATTACTTACATTTATTAAACTTTGTTTCCAAATTCACTTTTCATTGGTTTCATATCTTATCAAGGTATAGCCATACAAACATGCCACTTAAGATAATTACAAGTCATTTTCCAAAATCATAGAAAATTTTGGTAGCATAACGGCTGCCCGGGTCCTATCCCAAAATTTTAATAAGCCTATTTAATACTTCTATAAACATTTCACAACAACTGGACCTATCTGGTCCCCTATCTCAGCCTAACATCAGTTTAAGCACACATCAAACTCAAGCCTCAGGCCATAGATAAAACATACATATATAGAGACTCAGGATCAAATCAACATCACACATCACAACTGAACATACATTCATAAAAAGAGCATATAGAAATACTTTATTTACATTAACAAGTTATGTTTACTTAAATACATTACATGTCCATAGCTTACATACATGTTTCTACCCAATTCTTACCTAGGTATATGGATATCAAAACTGTACAAAAATTACTTCAAAATCCTTCACTTATATCCTTTAAACCACTATCATCATACTTTATGAGGTAAGTTCCAGTTGTTGTATACCTGCACACCAAAATAAGTACGCTGAGTATACAAGATACTCAGTGGTGAACTTAAAGCATTTTATTCATGGCATAATATCATTTACATACTTGTACAATTTAAAAAAATGATTTTACTTCATTATATAATTCAGTTATTCAATGGGGTGCCAAATTACTAAAATACCCCTAAGGTATTTATAAGGTCTAAAATAGCATTTTTAACTTAGATAAATTATTTAGAGTAAGTATTATTACTTTTAACATGCATATTTTACAAGAATCACTTCATTTGCAACATATGTGAAAAAATGACTAAAATGCCCTTTTTGCTGTATTTTTCCAATTTCTTAGGAAAAATCATTCAATAATGTTAAACTTTATCTTTCATAATTATTTTGCTTATAACTTAATTTAATTCACTTGCTCGACTAGGAAGATGACACTTAAAGACATTGGATCTAGAGGGAAAATAAACTGGTGCAATGGTTCCTATTCTGGACCTATGCTACTGCACCTGCATATATGCCATAATGGAGATTAACCATAGCCTCTCCAAACACAAGTAAATAGTAGTTGTGTCACATAATAGAGATAAGCTCGTAGGCCTCCTCAGCCACAAATAATCATCATCAATAATTAGGTGACATAATAGAGATCAGTCCGTAGACCTCTTTAGCCACTAATAAATGCCATCAATAACTGGGTGACATAATAGAGATTAGTTTGTAAACCTCTTCAGCTACTAATAAAAATGACTACCTAAATATCATACAACTAGCAGCTACAAAACCCTAAGTTAATTAGTCAACCCATCCAGTGGATGTCTAACTAAGGGGCTAAGTAGCTAAATTTAAGTTCATTTATTGACTAAAAATATTCTTATAACATTTATGTTTCAAAAATAGACAACTATATTTTTATCGCATACTTTAATTTTTTTGTCCAAACTAGTATAGCCACATTTTGGCTCTATCGAGTAAATTCCATCAAAAAATTTAAGTCTGCTACGATAAAAAATGAAGGTGTCATATGTTATGATTTATCATGGCATTAATACTTAAAAATTTAATATTTTCTATCCAATGACATTTTTGGTTCAAGTATAGGCTAACTAGACAGTTATAGGTCATTTCCACCACTTTTAAAGCCAACTTTTAGGACTATTTTAAGTCTAAATTCAAGTCACTTTTTAATGTCCTTTTAAGTACATTTTTGGGCACAAAGCTATTTATAATTAGACCAATTTCTAGGCCAACTACTAGGCATAATAGCCAAACATACAAAGGTCTCAAATCTAGCCACTTAAGGCATAGGCAATAGTGCATTTACATTGCACACTTCAAGCCACTTTTAAGTGCCTATTTCTAGCCTTAGCTACATGTTTTAGTCCAATCCTTTTTAGCCATTTCAATAACACAATTTCATAGTGTATATTATAATATCAATATGTCATATACTTAATTAATTCCATAGTCATTTCATGCCAATTTTCAAGCCATAGTGATACACTTAACTAACACTTTAACAACCTTAAATTTCATGCCAACATGCCATAATTAAGCTCTTAGGTACTTAAGAGAAAATGGACTAATTTTCCATTTCTTTTCATATGATAACAATATTCACTCATATATACATGCCATGAACACAAATATACTCATAAACATCTCATTTCAAGCCAATAGTGCTAAGTCACAAAATAAGCTTCTTAAGAATCCCTCATGATAACTTACAGCCACAAACAAAAATACACAATTCATGGTGATTTCCACACCCAATTTCCATAGTTCACATCCTAACATGCCAAATAAATGTTGGATATTCATCATAGGTAGCAAACTTCCCATTTAAACAACCATAGGCATTAAATTTAGCAAGTATTTGAGGCTAATTAGGCAACCACTAAAATAACATTCTCAATTCCACTAAATTCTCAAGTTAACCAACATCACCAAGAAAAAAAATCAACTTTATATTCATCATTCCAGCCATCCTAATTCTAGATTCACTAGCCTAATCACCCTAAGACAAGAAGAAAAGGCTTGAAGTCCACTTACCTTTGAAAGTAAGCCTTGAAACCTTTGAGCACCCTAAGCTATCTAATTTTCCACAGTAGCTTCTCCTTCCTTTATGGGCCCCAAGCTACCCTCCAATGGCCACCAATACCTTATATACACAATCATACATGTCTTAAGTATTTCTTAGCATGAAATGGTAGCCAGAAATTCTAAGGGAAAGGAAAGAACCTCCCAAAACTCACCTCAAATACAGTATTTTGGACTGCTTTGAACCAGTCAAATTCTATGAATTTTATCTCCCAAATGACAATTCCTTTCTACCTAATTCTTGTTCATCATAGTGCCTAACACACTAAAGAATTTTTAGCAACTAGAATCACCCAATTTGGTATTCGGAGGAAAAAGTTATGGCTTTCTCCTCCCTTTGTTGCGTCGGCAACAATAGGAAATGGAGTAGAAAGCTTTTGTTCATGGTCAAGTGGAAATCCACTTGTCAAGGCTTATTTGCAACTTGGTAACTTTGCATGTCCACTTGGCATGAAGTGGGGCCTATTTTAACATGTCAAAGGTGGTCTCAGTAAACCCGAACCATCCTAATTTTTTTAGCAAACTTTGAAAATTCATAAAAATTCACTCGGACCTTAAAAAATTATGTTGTTTCTTTTAAAATTCCTATTTTAATCCCCTCTATTTGCTGTAATTTTTCATGGCCAAATTCCATTGATAAGATAGTTTTCAGACTACTTTGATTTGTGTACCAACCTTAAAAAATTTGAGAATTTACAAATGACCTCCAATTTTAAAAATTCTTTCACCAGTGTACTCAATGGAATTTTTAAGTTTCAAGGTCTAATATTTTTGGGTTTGTTGAGGCACATCCTAGGTCAATCCCGACTCGAAAAATTTTTATTACATAGATGCATTCCTTACTTCTTAGAATGAATTATTGGTTTAACTAAGTTTTTAAATTTCAACTTTTTCATCAACTTAAAGCCCCTCAAAGCTTCATGACCAGTGCCTCTGCCTTGGTCTAGGTATAAGTGACCCGGTAACCTCGACACACTTACTGAGCCCTGTGGCACTATTTACGGAGTTTCAGATCATGTGCGTTACATTCCTCATTTATCCTATGTCTCTGCCACAAGTGGTTCATAAATATACTTGAACTATTTGTTAATTTTACCCTCAATACATGCATTCATTTACTTATCACACACACCTTTTATACATACTTCCCTAAGCCAATATCTCATATTTATCATATCACACGCTATAAACTTCTTGGCTTTATTTAGCAATCACTATACATGTACATAATTCCATAATTCAACACATTAGTCATCATATTATCATATCATCATCATAATGTCAACTCATACTAATATCTTCATGCCATACACAATCAGAATCTCCTTTTTACCATACGCAATTTAGAACCAAGGGATAAACACACATGGCCATATAGATACCACTCTACTTAACCCATGCTTACAACAAAATTAGCATATAACCTCACGAACACGCACACAAATCATAACCTAAGCACACACCCATAATACCTGTTATAATTTAGAAGTTCATATTATAATTACGCCAAGTTTACACTAGCAAAAACTAAGGCATGCTGGAAATTTATTAAATTCACATACCACTTCAAATCAAGGCTATCCCTCACCATTCAAACTTGAGTCTTTCCTTAATATCCCTCATATTTCAACCTTAAGAAAAATCACCAAAATTATGCATAATAATAATTAAAAATTTTGGTTATATAGGTATGCTTAAGAAGGAGGAATGCTATAAGAACAAAAGTAAAAGCTAAAAAAATGACTTACTCTATATATTAAATTCCATGCTGCCTATGTATGCACATTTACTCATTCTTGATTTTTCTTGAATGGATAAATTCTATAAGACTCAATTGCTGCCTAACTTAAGGTATTTTTTGTGGCCTTAAATGGGAAAATCAAGTTAGAACAACCATGGAAATATAAAGAAGGAGCTGGAAGTAACATGGATAGCCAATGAGAAGAAAAGGAAGAAAAGAAAATAAGTAAGGGTAATGATGGGCTAGGTGTCACTTGAGGGATGTGGGCTATATGTCAGAGCTACTGGTAGGAATGTTGGGGTGCCTCGGGTCATAGTACATGGCAACCTAGACCTCGAAACTCGATTTTTCAATAAATAAGGGCTGCCAACTTTGGGGAATTTTTAAAAATCACATAGATGTCTAAAAATTATGTTAT
>CANXYI010448193.1:0-12522 GCA_948208565.1 Hura crepitans
CTAATTAATTCTATTTTCCTTTAAAATTAAAAAATCTCAAATATTTTCTCTGGACCTCCAAAAATCATGGTTCTAGTGTAAAAAATTCTCAATTATGCCCATTAAGTGTCTCGCAAAATTTCAACACAAAATTCCTTCGAGAGTTAGGGTTACTATTCACTCACGTAATTCAAAAATTTTGAATAAATATCAAATGACCTCAGAATATTAAAATTCCTTCTCCAATAGACTCATTAGAATTTTTGAGTTTCAAGGTATGATATTTTTGGGTCTATCTGGGCACTTCTTGGAGCTTCCTCGGCATAACCTTAATTGAAGTCATTATTCACTAGTTCTCAACCCAAAATGATTTATTAGTTCTGCTAATATTTTTAATTCACTCTTTTTCATCATTTTCTAGTCAGTCAAAGTTCAGTTGACCAATACCCCTTTTGCCTACTATGTGACCCTTTAGTGTCCTGAATGTCATTGTATTAAGCTCGGGAGTACTTTTCACAAAATGATAATTTTTCGGGCATTACAAAAATGCTTAATCTTAGCCTCCATATCATCATTTATACATATATCTTCGACATATTTCACAATCATTCAAACAAGCATCATAATCTTATTAATCCATCACCATTAATATACCATATATTTATATACAACCCATTATATAAAGTTACAAAAACAAAACTTTGAACATGTTATGCCTAATGCCCTTATATACAGAGGAGTGCCTATGTACATTTTACAAAGACCATATACGAACTACATATACAAATTCACATATATCAAAAAGGGCAGAGCCGCTTCTTATAACACTCATCTATTGGTAACCAGTAGCTTCAACTTCCTCCAATGCACATCAACCTACATGTTGCAAAAATAACAATGACGCACTATCCTTCATAACTTTATGGTGTATTCAAGAATATAAAGCTAAAACAATCATGCACACAATCATATACAAGAGTGATCTATTATACTTCAATGTACAATTTATTTAAGTTATTTATGATAAAGGCTATACATACACACACACACACACATACACATATATACATATATACATATACATACATATATACATACATGCATACATACATACATACATACATATATGTATGTATGTATTTATATATATATGTGTGTGTGTGTGTGTGTGTGTGTGTGTGTGTGCATGTATGTGTGTGTGTGTTTGTGTATATATATAACATTAATACACTCATAATGATTTATCATATTAAGTCTACTTTCTATACACCACAAATTATTTCTTTTTAATTTCAAATGAGGTCATTATTACAATTATGTTACACTACCTCTTATAATGTATACTTAATACATCTTTACCATTAACTTAGTTATTTTCAAATTTTTTTTTTATCACCACACACTTTCTTAACTTAAACTTTTAAAATTATCTTACATGATGTGTCATTTATTGCCTCATATAACTTAACCATATTAAACATGTATATCAATTTTATTCATAACTATAATACACATTAAACATTACTTACACATTAGCATAATGAGTCATGAACTAATACTTTACTATGACATACTTTTTACCCTACTTCTTCTAGGTTTTAATTTTTTTTTTGTATATATGCACACACTTACATCATATTCACACATATTCCATATTAGATTCATATAACAAATTCACATATAATTAATCCATCTCATGTATAATTTCTACAATCTCATATGAAACTTCATGTTCATTATAAGTCTACTTCATGTTATTTGAACCATTGAAAAAAAAGTATTATGCATGTATAAAGGCAGTCAATATCATCTTAGTTAGGTTTTTACAAGTTATAAAAATGTATAAACTTCTTGATATTCAATTAAATAGTCTCAAATCTTCTTTAAATTATGTAATCATTTTAATTACCCATAAAATGCTTTATTTGTATTCTTAGCTCATTAATTGATTTAGCTTAGTTAAATTTTAGTCCACTGTATTCTATGACCATAGTACACTGGACAATGAGTAATCACCTTTATGTATGGTAGCTAAATGGGGCTTACACATTTGTACTCATAATATTACATGTTGTACTATACCTAATTGGGACTTACACATCTGTACCCTCATTATGATATGTTGTATAATACACAATTAGGGTTTTATGACTGTACCCATATTATGATATGTTGTACAGTGCCCAATCGAGCTTTACATGGTTGTACCTATATTATGAT
This sequence comes from Hura crepitans, assembly GCA_948208565.1. Lineage (NCBI taxonomy): Eukaryota > Viridiplantae > Streptophyta > Magnoliopsida > Malpighiales > Euphorbiaceae > Hura > Hura crepitans. Next base: position 2,200 of record CANXYI010448193.1, read on the forward strand.
ATGTTGTAAAATATCTAATTAGGGTTTATGCGGCTATACCCATATTATGATATGTTATATAATACCCAATTGAGGCTTATGCAATTGTGCACACATTATGATATGTTTTACATTTTTTAAGTTATCAATTAATTTACATTATGCCTTATGTACGTATTTCATAATTTACATAACATCAATACCATAAGATCATTATTTCTCAAATCCTTTAGAATTTATCATTCTTAACATATAAGCTATTTCAGCTAACTCCTCATAAGGAAATTAACATCATTCTTTTATAAAGGCCATTCAACCAACTTATTGTGAAAGGGAGATTAACACCCTATCTATCATTAACATACTTAAATTTCTTCATTTCAAGTATCACATTTACGTAACAACATATGCTTCAAGATCAACATTTTATATTTAATTTACATGATGTATACATAACTTATAACTATCATGTAACATATACCTTTTATGCTATTTAGTAGAAATAATTCAACTATTAGCTCTCTTTAAAGTTTGTAGAAACACGTATTGGACAAATTTGGTTATATCATTTAGAATTAGCAACTTACCTTTCATAGGTTTATACCCCATAATAAACTTTGGTTCTCGAGAGTTCCTCATGTATTTATATTCTTTCCCTTAGATAACACTTTTAAGGTACTAATATAGATAAGTAATCTTATAATTACCACTTTTACATGCACATAACTTAATCACATACATACACTTTCAAAACAATACATTAACCAATTATACTTAAACATCACAATTTATACCTTTATCTCATTCATGATCTAACTATATTACATACTTATTTCATACATCAATTGCACACTATACTCATGCATTTACTACATTTTCATTAAAGTCTTTTACTTACCAAAGTTCCTTTAAAAATTTAATTTTAAGTATATGATCCCATAATTATAACCTACACTTATTATACCATTTGTATGCTCATAACTTACATTACTTTCATGAAATTACATTATCATTCTACTACTTACCTAATTTAAGACCAATTATACATCATGTTCATCTCAATAACATATATTGTCTTCACTGCACTCATTTCCATTTCTTAATTTTAGTCTATAAGCTTACTCATACATACAACCATATTCATAGCAACTTTTTATTTAACAAAACCACATACACCATGCCTTACACAACCTGTTTTAGCCTATGTAATCTATTCATGCACTAATTACATATTTGATCAACACTAAGTTTATATGATGTTATTAAGTCTATTTAAGCCATCATATCATCCTAATCTTATAATTACAATTCAATGTTACCAAATACATATTTTAAAGATCATATGCCTAATTTTTGTGTTCCTACCAACCATTCCATCATCTCACATTCAATGAACCATAATTATGGTTAAGGGGTCATACCTTATCATTTTAGCCATAACATATACACACACTGCACTTTTTCTTTCAGCATCCTTTTACAATTCACATATGTTCATTTAACTTACATTTCACTTTAAAAGCCAAGTAATGCTTTTGTAACATCTTCTACCACATTAATTACATAAATACACATAACCCACATAGATAAAATGTGCATGCACACATAGTTTAATTGTAATGTTATTAGCCACACATACCAATTAGACCTAAAAGGACTTTAAGCACCTTAATATACTCTCTTTTCCTTCTTTTTCCTTGTGCTCTTGCTTTTTCCTTTCTTTCTCTACATAAACACATAACCATATGCATTCAAAAATTCAATTAAAATTCCAAATACATCTAAATCTTAAATTGAGCTCATAAAAAACTTATTAGAACCTCAATACCACCCTTAAAAATATCAAACCTCAAAAATAAACTCTTATCTTAAACTTGGTCACTATTCACCCATACACATTCAAAAATTCATATAAAATCATAATCACTCCAAATAAAAATCTAACTTAATATAACAACATTTGTGACCTTAAATATTACCTAAGAATTATTAGAATTAAAAAAATAACCACTTACCTAAAAGTAAGTTACTATTCATCCATTATCTTCAATTTAACTTTTCTTTAAATTAACACCTCAATCTTAATATGCAAGGCTTGGAGAGGCTTTTAGGTGGTTTAATTTGATTTTTGGTTGAGTAAAATGGTGGAATTATGGAGGTAAAGCAAGTGGAAATGGTGGGTTTCTAACATGAATATGTGGGTAAAAGAGTTTTCCTCATTTAACTAATAATTAATTTAAATAATACCATATAGAGGGTTAAATGAAACTTGGGCTTAATCTAATGGTCCACATAAAACTGATCATATAAATCCCTTTTTTATTTCCTATTTTTTCTTCTATTTTATGTTAAAAAATTCTTTAATCAATTATTGGATATAAAGGTCACAATTAATCGTACATAATATTTCTCAAGGGTCTTGAACAAATCGTACACAATAACATTAAAATTTTGATATAAAATTAAGTCTTTTTCTTTGTTTGATTTTTATAAAATTCCCATGATCTTTAAAAATTCCCATTCCAATTTCATTAGATTCTATAGAATATTTAAGTATCAAGTTGTGACGTTCCCAGGTCCATTTAAGCAAAAATATTGAATTTTTGGTTCAACCCTTGAATAGGTTGCTATTCATTTTAGACTATTGTAAAACTTCTTTATTGAATTTAACCCACTTAATGACCTCATTTTATGTTAGATTTTACCCATAATTTTTTTTATCAATAATACTTCCATCCAGTTAGATTAGTGTGATCCGATTCTTGGAAACACTATTCACATCCTTAGAAGTACTATTCACAATCTCGAGATTTTTAGGTGTTACATAGTGTGTTAGTGTCCATATACAATTCAAAATTAACCTTGAGTACCCTTAGTAAGTTATTTTTAAACTTTATGGTAAGTTTCTCCTAAACCAATTACATCTCATAAAATTACTGAATCATTAGTTTATCAACTCTTGATAGATGCATATCTCATATGTAATTCCCTAATCTTGCTTCTGCTACCATAAACTTAAGTATTCTCAACAAGTTATTATGCTAGTTAAAATAGACCTAACCATAATAGTTTAAACATATTCGATGTAGAATAGGCTTGAGTATGCTCAACAGCCTAATTCTAAAATGAACTCTAGTTTAACCCATTATGATAGAAAACTTGTATGCCTTAACATTATTAAGGGATTTCTTATTTTAAGTCTCACCATACATGGTTAAAGCGCTTTGGCATGCATATTTAAATTGCATTAAAAACATATGATGATCACTAATCATATGATTTAGTAATGGCTATTTCAACATTGGTTTTTTTAGTCATTGAGAAAAACCAACTTCAGCCAAATCCTAAGTAGAGACATAAACTCTATTAACAAAAATGAAAAATTTAAATTACAACACTTGTAAAATTCTTCATTCTTGGACTTTTATTTTGGCTCCACTTTTTATTGCTCTATAGTATCTTGTACTCCTTTGTAATCTAATTCTATGTAATCTAATTACATAAAAATTCTTATTAAGAAAATCTCAAGTTATATTTGATGGAGGCAAGATGAGAACATAAATATAATAGAATATAAGAGATAGTTAGGGACACATAGGTGTAAACATTGGCTTTTTGTGTCCCAAAAAGCCCAATAATGACAACCAGAGTCATAAATCAATCAAATGGATGATTGACACAAAAGGAATGCCAAAGGAAGGGAAAAACTATACCTAAGGGTAAGATAGTTATTAAATCCCTAGAGAGACAAAGAGAGAAGGCAAGAAGACTTAAGAATAATCCCATAAAGAGAAAGATGAAAGAATAAGAGCACAACCTATTAAAAGAACCATCGCATGACTATACGACAATCATACAATAATTTCTAATAGTCATGTGACTATACAACCAAAAATTTGATAAGAATTGCAAAATCCTATTCTAAACCAAACTATTAATCTTTAGAAACCTAAAATTTGCATAGAATTAAACTGACAACATTTTGATTGACCTAAAATAGGAGAAAATAGATGGAAAAAGTGACCTAAACTCCCTAGGATTAACACATATAAATACCCTAGAAGCTAACACTTAGAAAGAATCAACAAATCATTAAGCAAGCATAAAATTTAAGAATTACTCAAATCAAGTGTTTTCTTGAAATCTTTGAGAGCTTTAATAAGTTCTTAAGTAGTAAATAATATTTTGAATCAATTTAAAATATTGTAAACCTTTAAAAACTGTTATCCCATTCCAGAGGGGAGTTAACCTACTAGCTCAATATTTCTTTAAGAGCAATTCATTTGTGAGCATGAAGCTTTACTGTCGATAAGCCTTAAGGGCCTAAATTATTTTGTTCATTTTTAGTAGCATGTTTTAATCATGTTTAGGTTTAGATGTATAAAGATTAGTTTTCTCATAAAAATAATTCATTATATCTTGCATATTTATAATAAATTCATCTTTAATCTTTGCTTATATAGTTTAACATGGTAGAATTAGTTCAAATCATATTTTTAAATCATAAAAATATTTTCCAACTCATATGTGAATAATAACATGATTATAGGGGAATTATATAGCATATTGAAGTAGTTACATCAATTAAAGTTTCATATAATGTTTTATTATGAATTTACAATTTATTTTACCCTAATTATATCTTTTATGTGCTTAATATGAATTTAGATTCTAGGAAATTGCATTTTGCATTAAAGAGCATGGTTTCACTAGTCAATACTAATGCACACTAATTACTAGATGTAGTGATTATTAAGCATTAACCACAAATCTAGTTCTTTGATGATTAATGGCTTGGTCCTTACATTGGGTTAAAACACTTACACCAAGTTTATTAGTCTCGATTTGCATCGAGTGGCAACTCCTGACAATTTCCATTATTGTAAAGCACATTAAACTCACAATGGTGATTCCACTTAGAAGAAGTAATATCACACTTCTTAAAATATGGTTGGCACCTAACACTTATTCATGAGTCCATGTGTTAGGACCTGTATTAAACTTTGAAATCTGAGTGTCACCTTTTTTGGATGCCATGAAATGCTCAGGCCCTAGAAAGCCAAGTAGTTAAAGGTTATGTTCCATCCTAGTCCGTGTCTAAAGCATAAACCTTATATAGGATAAAACCCTAAATCTATCCCTAGGTACCCTTTTATTGTGATGAATTTGAAATTTTGTTAGTTAAGTTAATTTGAAGTCCTTCATAACCACATATGAACTTTAAATCATTTATCTCTCCATTTCCCATAGAGAAAATGTTACGACCTACTTTAAATAAACTCAACTAGCTAGAAGTCAAGTTCAATAAGTAACACATCATGAGAAGAATTCATATGCCCTAGTTGATATATGAATTTAAACCCAACTAGGATAGGGGTTGAATTTACTCTTATGTACGAGTAATAATGTTAGAAGGATGCTTTCTGTTATGATATATTCTAACTTCCCATACATACATATAGATTAACCTAGGTTTAAAACTATTTTTTTTAAACACAATACAATTACTATAGGCTCTCAACTTACTTAGACTAGGAACAGAGGTGGACAGTTGGAAATTAAAACACTAACTATTATGTCAATCAATAAAGAGTTAAAGCAATTTCTGGTATAATTGCTAGATGCATACACCAAGGCACTGGATGAAAGAATGAACACCTGATTGAATGCCATTGAAACTAGCCTATGTTTAGGTAAGGGTGGAGCTAGTAAAGATAAAGGGAAAAAGATTAAAAAGGCCATTGATAACTTTAAAGACATAGAGGATTACGTGAACCAAAGGAAAATAAGTGAGGTTAAGGCTACAAAAAAAGAAGCCATTGCTGAAGTTAATAATGAGATAGATGAGTTAAGAAAACTAGTTCAAGCACATGCAATTGTTACATTATACGATCTAAAATCCTTCATTATATTCGATGAAGCTATGTTTCTAAGCAAATTTAAGATTCTTGAAATGCTAAAATTTAATAAAAAGGGAGATCTTAAGATGTTTGTAAAGTAATATGCCACCATAATGGGAACTACGGGTTTGAGTGAGAAATAAATCACAAAATTTATTACTTTATCACTAAAATGTGCACCTGTAAAATAGTTTCAAAAACTAGATAAGGTTGCCACCCAAAATTGGACTAAGTTAGTTAAACCATTTACCAAGCAATATGGTTTTAATACCAATATAGAGATTTCATTTCATGATCTTAAACTTACAAAGCAAAAGACATATGAAACCTTTTTGGATTTTCTATTGAGATTAAGAAATAAGGTGGCCCAAATGGAAATCTTACCCCTAGAAAAGGATTAAATAAAGATTGTGGTAGAGAATGCTCTTCCTTGTAGTTTTAACAAGCTAAAATATCTTCCTTTAAAAACATTTTCAAAAGTATATGATACTGCCCTAAATATTAAAGATGTAGAAAGTAAAAAGAAACAAAGTTGAAAAAGAAACTTGGGGTCTAATTTTCTTAACCAAAAATTGATGGATATATGCACTATGAGAATTCATAAGTTCTTTGACCTAAGAGAACCATTGTCTAAGGTTTTTGAAAAACTCAAAGAAAAAGGTTTAGTTATGCCACTTGATCCTAGACCACCATTAAACTTATTACCAGCTAAATAGGATTCGAAAGCCTCTTGCAAATATCACCAAGGCAAAGGCATTATACAAACAATTGCATTCACCTGTGCCATGTCATTCAAGATCTAATAGATAATAGAACCTTAATAGATAATAGCATAAAGAATAATCCCTTACCTAAACTTAATAAAACACCATCTTCTCAAAGCATCTTAGTCAGTAGTTCAAGTTTATCTAAAGAATTTGTACTAGACTCATTTATTAAAATAAAGACAAGTTAAGTGCCTACTCTACGACTTAACTTTTGAGATAATGATGAAGAAGGAGGAAAGATGAACTTTTGAGAAGAAATAAGTGATGATGAACCTACTAATATAAATGGTGTCACTAAAAGTTGGAAGCTTTATAATAAAAAAGATAAAAAAGGTAGACAAAAAAAGTCTTACACTAAAAGAAGAAGAAAAAGATGCAGTCCTAAAATAACTTAAAAAGACTCAAGCATATGCTAGTGTATGGGACCTTTTGATGGCATTAAGAAAACATAGAGGACCTTTGGTAAAAGCTTTAGATTCTATGAGTGAAATTACAATTTCTACACCTAAAGAGGTAGTCAATTCAATAGTAAACAACCCCACAGGTCTTACCTCACTCTTTAATAAGGACCTCCTTATGGAAGGAAAGGACCATGATAAGCTTTTACACATTCAAGCTAAGGTTAGAGGAAAAATGCATCATATGCACTATCATGCAAAATATGCACTATAGCAAATAATGGATCTACTCTAAATGTAATACCATCTAAACTCATGGGAGCCTTTGATTTGAAAAAGGAAGACTTAGAAATATCTGACATGGTAATTTGAGCCTATGGTGACTTTAAGAGATATCCAAAAAGAGTTCTCACTATCGTGGCAAAGGTTGGGCCAATTGAAATTGAGGTTGCCTTTGCCATCCTTAACATACTAGTGACATTTACATTACTCCTAGGATGCCCTTAGTTCCATAAACTTAGAGGAGTTCCATATACTTTTCACCAAACAATTAAGTTTCTAATGAACAACAAATAATGGAAATAAAGGCTTTTACAATAGGAGATACCATCACAAGCTTAAACTTAGAACAACCTCCACTAATGGGTTTCAAGTAGCCATGATATGCGAAGATGAAATGGATCCCATGTATTAAACATTATGAGAAAACATGGCTTCTTTCTAGGAATGGACCTAGGCAAAAATGGTAAATGAATCCATAACTTCCCATATTTCAAAAGGCAAATGATAAAAAAGGGTTAGAATACTAAAAGACAGACAAGCCACTAAAGCAAAGGAACAAGTTAGGCAACTTTTTCACCAATAATAGTCTTTTATACTAGCTCAACCAAACCTATACAAATCAATGGCATCCTCAAACTTGATTTCAATTTTTTTAGATTTGATAGTTGATCAAGGATACAAAAGGAGCAACGTCAAAGGATAATGAAGATGATATCTTATAAATAAAGTACCTAACTAGCATGGATGACAATAATGAAGAGATTATGACCCTTGAAGTGATTGTAGCCATATAAGAATTTACATAAAAATTTATAGACAATAAAGTAGATGATGTAGTTTAGAATACCTTAAATGACTTCCATTTAGCATTGGATTGTTTTAATGATGATTTATTCAATAAATTTTATTCTAATTTTACTTGTTTGATATCTTACCTGATGGCACTACATGTAGTAATAATCCTTTAACAAGTATATTCGATATTCACCCTATCTATACAATGAAATTCAGTTTAGAAGACAAACAAATCCTTAAAATCATATTACTAGTGTCTGATCTATCTCCCATAAAGAGGAAATCCATAGCAGAAAACTTGAAGAGATATGAAAAGGTATTTACCTAATCATATAATGACATGCCTGGAATAGATTGAGACATAACATAACATTACATCCTAACCTATCTTGATGCTAAACTTGTAAGGCAAAAGCTCTAAAGAATGAGACTAGAATGGGCTAGTAAAATTAAGGAAGAAGTAAAAAGGCAAATATATACTAAATTCCTAGATATAGTAGAATTCCCCACTTGGTTAGCTACCATAGTCCTGATACCTAAAAAGCATGGTTGAGTAAAGATATGTGTAGATTATCAGGATCTAAATAAATCTTGCCCTAAGGATAACCCCCCACTCTTGCATTTTCGTGTACTTTTGGATAACACCACTTTACACACTATGTATTCCCTAGCTAATGGTTTTTCAAGATATAATCACATCCTTATAGTAATCCTAAATAAGATAAAAACTACCTTTATTGCTGAATGAAGGACATATTACTACAAAGTCATGCCATTTGGGTTAAAGAATTCATGTGTTACATACCAGCTTATGGCATTACTTTGTTCCATGATATGATACACAAAGAACTAGAAATATATGTAGATGATATGATAGTAAAATCCAAAACTAGAGGACATATGGAAGCCTTTGAGAAATTCATAAATAGAGTGGGGCAATACAATTTAAGTCTTAACCTAAAGAAATTTGTGTTCGAGGTTGCCTCTAGCAAACTTTTAGGATATGTCGTAAGCCATTACAACATAAAAATAGACCTAAAAAAGATTAAGGCCATAAAGGATATGCCTACCCCTATGATGGAGAAAGAGATAAGAGGATTCGTAGGAAAACCTTAACGCATTTCAAGGTTTATTTCTAAGCTCACTTCTACATGCGAACCATTCATTAAGTTTTTGAGAAAGAATCAACCCCTAGAATGGACACTAAAATGCTAGAAAGCATTTTAGAAAATCAATGCCTATTTGATGTCACCCCTAATATTACAACCATCACAACTAAGAAAACCCCTCATCCTCTACCTAGTTCTAATAAATGAATCTGTAGGGGAAATGCTTACATAAGAAGACCATAAAGGAATAGAAAATGTAACTACTATCTTAGTAGAAAGTACTTAGCATATGAAGTCAAGTATCTAAAAGTGGAAAAGACATGAATTGCCATGACTTAGGTAATTAAGAAGTTAGAACATTATTATCTATCTTATAAACTTATCGTAGTCACTAAATCAGACCCACTAAAATATATATATTCAGTACCTTCACTTTTGGGAAAATTGATAAAATGGATAGTGATCCTATAAAAGCATGACACAGAGTATGTCACTAAAAGGATAATAAAAGGAAGGGTTATGGCCAAATTCCTTGCACAAAAATCCATCATACATGACTCAAAATGGGAAATTGAATTCCTAAATGAACATTTAGGAGCAATAACTATCCAAGGATGGAAAATGTTATTCGATGAAGTAGTTAACTAGAGAGGACCTAGAATAAGCATAATCCTATTACCACTTGAAGGAGAAATAATACTCATGGCCAAAAATCTTAACTTCAAAGTTATTAATAATATGGCTAAATATGAGGCATGCTTGTTTAATTTAAACTTCCTTTTAGCCTTAAAAGTTAAATACATAGAAATATAAGGAGGCTTTATGATAGTCACTCTTCAAGTAAAAGGTAAACGGGAAATAAGGGAAGATAAGCTGAAATTTTATGTGGAAGCAGTTAACAAAATGAGATAAAACTTCTTGTTTATATAATTCCACTTTACCTTAAGAGAAGAAAACTAGATGGTAGATGCATTGTCAAGGCTAACAACATAAAGGAAAATCATTGTTGCCTCTTATACTAATATCTTTATCATTATTACCCTTTTATAAACTAAAAAAAAGTAAAAACATTTCAAATAAAAGAACTAAAGGA
>CANXYI010448245.1:0-17071 GCA_948208565.1 Hura crepitans
CTAATGAAAATAATATCATTTATGCAATAGTCCGCATAAACTGATGTCAAAGCCTCATAAGAGTTCATACGAACTAGTATATATATAGATGAGACCATTTTAATGCCTTTTTTTTATTTCTTTTAATTTTGTACTTATTATGTCTTTTGGTTTAATTTGGGTTGTAATAAGTAGTAAATAACTTATTTTACATGTCAATAGCTTAAATTTCACATCAAATGATTTTATATATAATTAATTGGTGTTTTCTTAAATAAAATGGTTTTAAGCTTTCTTTAATCAAAAGTCATATTAAAAATGTATTTTAATAAAGGCCAATCTTCTAAAGATGGGAGTTAGGCAATTACCACCAATTCCTATAGAATTACAAAAAATTGTTGGTTAAATAACAACTAATAAATAACCCACTTTCTGGATGTACAATATACTTGTCATATTTCTTTTAAATACTGCAATTTACTTCTTATACATGGAAAGGTGACATAACTACTTTAAATATAATGCATGCATGCTTGATACGGGATTGATAATAATTACAATATAGAAAGAAGGCATATTATTTGGGCATAAATAAGATTTGAAATTCCAAACCTTTCCAATATAAAAGATCAGAGGTCCTAGTGTAGAGGCCAGGTGACAACTCCACTAACCACTCTCATTCCTGGTAAAAATATGATAATCTCTATAGCTTTCATGACATGTTGTAGTCCACATGGATATAAACCAAAAGCCTTACTAATTTTGCATGGACTTGACGATGCAATATGAGACCAAATAGCTTTTTATTTATTTGTTTATTTGGTTTTGTACCTTTTATCTATTTTTTTTTATTTTTGGATTGTAATAGGTAGTTTAATAATTTGTTGACATGTCAAACATCTAACTTCACTTTAATGGTTTTTTACATAATTAATTGGTGTTTTCTTGATAAAATTGTTTGGATTTTTCCTATATAAAAGTCATGTAAAAAATGTATTTTAACAAAGGCCAATCTTCTAGAGATGGGAGTTAGGCAATTACCACTAATTCCTATGAAATTATGAGTAGCTTTTAGGTCAAATAACAATGAATAAATAACTTGACTTCTAGATATTCTATGTATAATTATGCTTGTTATATATTCTAAATGTTATAATTTATTTCCTATAAGTGAGAAGGTGACATGTATGTTTTAATTAAAAATGGTTGCTTGCATGATATGATTGATAAACGTTTGAATATAAAAGAAGGTATATTATTAGGGCATAAATAAGATCGAATTCCAAACCCTTTCTAGTCAAAACATCAGCGGTCCTGGTGTAAAACTAGAGGGAGACTCCAAACACTAATCACCTTATCCCTAATAACATCTTTTAAATCTATAGTTACTACTCCACTAAAGACTAAGAATTGAATTCAAAAGTGCCTAAATAATATGCCTTCTAATATTTCAATTTTTATTAATCCCATACATTACATCTTATATACACTGTGTCCCTTTTTACTATAAATGGCATTAAGAAACATGAACTCATTTTTCATTCAAGAATGGGGAATTGCTAGCATATCATCACTCACAAGCCTCGTGGCTTTGGGTATATGTAATGGTGAACTAACCGATCATTATTATCCTTTTTTGGAAATACCTGTTAGGAGGGACCCCTACTTATAGGAGCCATAAAAGCCTTTTTCTAACCAAACCATGAGCCTATTTAGTCAAGCTTAGCAACTTCCTCTAGGTTTTATGACCCTAAGTGTTTGTGATTACATTATGACTGCGATATGGGCCTACTACATTTAATCTTATTTAAAGTGGGGCCAAGCCTATTATGCCTTCTTATATAGAAGGGGCCTAACCTAATTTCACCTCAAATAAGATTTAAATGTTGTAGGCTATTATCTTCACATGAGCTTTAAATACAAGAGATTACTTGGGCCTGATAAAGCCTATAATTGAACCTTGGTGTCCCCCGTTGACACTTAGGTAATCCCACCTAAGAGAGAAATGCCTTGAACATGTGTGTGGAATAAATAAGGTTGAAAGCCTTCTTACTTGTGTTTATCCTTATTGCATCACATACATATATCCTATACATACCATGCATCATTTATATAATACATTGTTAATATAGTGATTATACATCACTTCTAACCCCTTATTTTATAGCCATCATTAATCCCTCATTCACTACCCACTAGAAGAGAGTAGGTAAATGCATTAGCAAAACTAACAATCCACTAGTAATCTAACCCAGGAGTGGAATTATGTCTACTGACAAATTTGTTATCAAGACCATGCTAGTGGAGGCCATGGGTGAGAGGGAGAATAGGATGATGGTAGCCTTTACTAATGCCACATTTAGCATGCATGTTCAAAAAGAAATAGGCTAGATTTCCACTTCTTACAAAGGAGAAGAAGTGATAGATGAAGTGGATGATGAAGGCTTAGATGTTGACATCCCTCTAGTCAAGAAATCATACAACCTAAGTTAGCTGAAGATAATCAAATCAAAAAGCTATATGAAAAGATAGAAGCCATTAGTAGGCTTATTAATTGGGGCAAAGATATTGATCTAGATGATATCAGCCTAAAGCTAGACCACACTATACCCTATAAGTTCAAGATGCTTGATTTAAGTAAATTTGATGGCACTACTAATTTGACAACCCACCTGAAGAAATACACAGTTGCTATAAAGGCCACTAACCTATTAGAAGATCATATTAGAAGTTTATTCAGCATGTCCTTTATTAGCCAAGCCTTGGATTGGCATCTTTAACAAGAATGAAGGGTTAAGAAAGATTGTTGTGAGCTAGCAAGAGCATTCATCAAGCAGTATTCTAATAATGCCAACATTGAGGTGACAATAAAAGATCTTAAACTGGTAAGATAAAAGTCTAACAAAACTTTCATTGATTATCTTGAAAGGTGTAAGGCTAAAGTACTGAAGATAAAAAAACAAGCTTAAGGACATTAGCTAGATAAAGATGTTTAACCAAAATGCTAATAGCTATATGAACAACGGGCTTATAGCCAATGGTATCATTACTTAGGAGCAGCTGAAAGATATTGCCATTCTTACTTATGTTTGTCCCTATTGCATCACATACATATATCTTATACATACCATGCATCATTTACACAATACATTGTTAATATAGTGATTATGCATCACTTCTAACCCCTTATTTTATAGCCATCATTGATCCCTCATTCACTACCCACTGGAAGAGAGTAGGTAAATGCCTTAGCAAAACTAACAATCCACTAGCAATCTAACCAAGGAGAGGAATTATGTCTATTGACAAATTTGTTATCAACACCATACTAGTGAAGGCTATGGGTGAGAGGGAGAATAGGATGATGGTAGCCTTTACTAATGCCACATTTAGTATGCATGTCCAAAAAGAAATAGGCTAGATTTCCACTACTTACAAAAGAGAAGAAGTGATAGATGAAGCAGATGATGAAGGCTTAGATGTTGACATCCCTCTAGTCAAGAAATCATACAACCTAAGTTAGCTAAAGATAATCAAATCAAAAAGCTAAATGAGAAGATAAAAGCCATTAGTAGGCTTATTAATTAGGGCAAAGATATTGATCTAGATGATATCAGCCTAAAGCTAGACCACACTATGCCCTATAAGTTCAAGATGCTTGATTTAAGTAAATTTGATGGCACTACTAATTTGAAAACCCACCTGAAGAAATACACAGTTGCTATAAAGGCCACTAGCCTATTAGAAGATCATATTATAAGTTTATTCAGCATGTCCCTTATTGGCCAAGCCTTGGATCGGTATCTTTAACAAGAATGAAGGGTTAAGAAAGATTGTTGTGAGCTAGCAAGAGCATTGATCAAGTAGTATTCTAATAATGCCAACATTGAGGTGACAATGAAAGATCTTGAACTGGCAAGATAAAAGTCTAACAAAACTTTCATTGATTATCTTAAAAGGTGCAAGGCTAAAGTACTGAAGATAAAAAAAACAAGCTTAAGGACATTGGCCAGATAAAGATGTTCAACCAAAATGCTAATAGCTATATGAACAACAGGCTTATAGCCAAAGGTATCATTACTTAGGAGTAGCTGAAAGATATTGCCATTAACCTAAAAGTGGCCTATCAGAATAAGAGATTTAAAAGATCAGGTAATATGAGCTATTAAAGTAATAATGCTAAGCACACCACCAAGACAACAAATGTGAATACCATGCAAGGTAAGCACTACTCTAATCTAGGAATGTCCTTTACCTAGTGTTTGAAGAAGCTAGTAAAAGAAGGAAAGTTGAAGCCTCTCCCACCTCAATTAGAAAATGGCCTATTGCCTCCTAATCATAGGCATGACTAGTGCTATGCCTATCATCAAATAGCAAGCCACCTTATAGACAACTGCAAGCTCCTCAGAAAGGCCTTATAGGATCTTATAAATGCCAAGAAGATACATAATCCAAAGGTTAATTTAAACCCACTTCCCAAGCATTAAACCTCATGTCTTTTTAAGTCTAAACTACTTAAAAAATACGTGCTAAAAGATATCTATAGAATGAACCATGAGATAAGTGATAAAGTGATAGCAAGTAAGGCCATTTTTGTAACTAGCGACTAGGATAGTAAGAGTGAAAGCAAACTTAGGGAGAGCAAGAACTTTTAGGATGGATCTTCTGAGGAGGATCCTAAAGAGGGTAAGAGAGAGTAGGTCAAGGTTAAGGGAGAAAAGTTAGAGAAAGTTGAAAAAGAAACTAAAGTCAAAAAAGATGAAAATGATGTGGTACTTAAGCAACTAAAGAAGACATAGGCCCACATCAACATCTAAGACCTACTAATATCCTCAGAAGCCCACAGACAAAAAGTTATTGAAGTCCTATGGAAATTTTCAATGTCTGCGACTACCACCCCTAAAGAACTAGTCTAAGTCATGAAGACTAGAAAGACTAGACTTATTACCTTTTAAAATGAAGACCTACCCTTTGAAGGAAAAAAACACAAGCATGCTATCTTCATTAAGGCCAAGGTGAATGGGAAAAAGATTGGGTGTGTTATGGTAGACACTAGCTTATCATTATTTGTACACCTAATCATGACTTGGCAAGCTTGGGTATTAAAAAGAAAGATTTAATGCCCTTTAACATCACCATTAAAGCCTATGATGACACAAAAAGATAGGCTAAAGGATCTTTCACTACTAAGGTCCAAGTAGGGCCCATTGTTGATGAAATTGAGTTCATAGTCATTAACATTTCGGCTATATTCTTAATTCTACTTAAAAGGCCTTAGTCCTATAAACTTGGAGGACTCCCTTTTACTCTACATCAAATGTTCAAATTCCCTTATGAAGGTAGCATAATCACAATCAAGGCTAAAATTAACCACACAGTATCTTTCATGAACTAGCCATTTAATAGATTCTATGTTATGGGCATATATGAAGATTACATGGACCCCATAGTGTCTAAAATAATAAAGAACATGAACTTGCTCCTAGAAACTAGTTTAGGCAAGAACCTTTAAGGATTAATAGAGCCATTAAAGATCAAAAGTCAAAAAGATGCTAGAGGGTTGGGATATAACCCAAGTCTAGAAAGTAGATTAAAATAGAAGGGAAACAGCCTAAATTATTATTTGGTGAAGCAAAAAAGACCAAGGATGATGGAACTCTAAAACCAATAGTGGTAGCTGGTTACTACAAGCCTGGGTATGAAATCATTATAGATGTCATAGATTAGGAATCATGCAACCTGAAGCAAGCTTAATGTGTAAAAGAGATCTTTCCAACCATCATAGCCATTGAAGAGATCTACCTAACTACATTTGAAGATGTACCTAATTTAGATAGTGAGCTATTCATTAATGAATTATACTTGTTTGATCACTTTGAGCTGAACAATTTTCTTTCTAATAAGATAAATAAGGAGTTTGCTTATTTATGGGATATTTTCCTGATGGCAACATGTATTCCAATGATCATTACATGAGCATCTTTGATGTTAATTACATTAAAACTAACACATTTAATCTTGGTACAAATGAACATCCTATAAATATATTAATTCCCTATGATACTACTATTAAGGAAAGAGAAAAATTCAAGAGATTATTGAAAAAATATGAGAAAATCTTATTGAGAAGTAGTCCAACATGTTATTTTAACCTATGACCACATTCCTTTAATTTGTGAAAAGCTCAGGAGAATAACACTAGAATAGGCCAAAAAGGTTAAAAAGGAGGTTATTAAACTATTAGAGGCTAAGTTTATTGAGGAGATGGTCTTCCCTTATAACACTTCTACCTGATCCACCTTCAAACTGGATAAGAGATGTCACTTCTAGATAGGTCACCAATCCTGACATTTCTCTCACCCGCAGATCATTTAACCTAATAAGAATAATATTTACTTAAGGTTTTATTATTTATAACTTACATAACCTAGTCTCATTATACTCTGTTCACAATTAACATAGGGTCCTAAGTAGACCAATTCATTCCAAATATCAGAAACCCTTATAACCACTGAAGAATGTTTTATTAAAAATTCAATAGCATAACAATTGTCCAGGCAAAACCTAAAAATTTCAGCCTATAAAATAAGCACTTCTATAATGATCTCATTCACAACCTAACTCATAAGATCCTTCTGATCCATTATAGGCTCAATTTCATCAATAACAACCCATACATATATCTTAACAGGCATACAATATATAATATTCAGTTTATAACATTACATCTTGCAGTTATTACAATATAGTCTACTCCCTATACATGAGTGCATCTAAAACTGCAACATACATGACTAAAAGGCATAAAATATACCTAAGATAAGCTAACTACTATGCTGCTACTTTAGTGAGGCTGAGCCATATAAACTATCTACTACCTACGCATTGGGAAAATTGATAGGCTAAGTATATGATTAGTGGTGAATTTAATAATTCATACACTTAGTCTCACATAACATGCATCATGCCACTTAGTATGTCATACACCATGCCATTCCATGTGTCATGTCTCACATCATTTCATAGGTCAAGCATCATGTAGATATGCCATTATGGTCACAATCAACACTTATCATGATCAGTCATTAACATGTAGTATCATTATATGAAATTCATATGGATTAGGTCTCCTTTCTATTGTTATCATTTAAACTATCTTTATTTCATTTAATCAGTCACATTTATCATTTTAGTAAATGGCCTATATCTAAAAGACTACACTTTTAAGCAGTAGATAATGGGATATAAACTTGTGTAGGGGCTAGCATTTTAGACCTTGATAGCTACACCCATCATAAATCTCAATATGTGCAGAGGGCTCTATCTTAAAACCTTAACAACCATAACCATCTTAAAGTTTATGCAAGGGCCCACATTTTAGACCTGGATGGTTGCACCTATCCTTAAAACTCAATATGTGTAATGGCCCTTCATGGACTTTAGGGCAATTACACCGACCATCAAATCTCATAAATTGTGTAATGGCCCTTCATAAACCTTATGGCGGCTACACCACATAACATCATGAAAGATCAATATCATATCATAACCATCCTTATGGACTGACATCTCAGGACACCGGAGTGTCTTACAACTACTATTCCCTAGTTAACCAGTCAACCTATCTAATAGGTGTTTAATTAATATAGACCTTGATTTATTCTTTATGGTTTTTATCTTAAATCAAATATTCATTTTTAAGCATTGCATAAATAAACATGATAGGTTTTAATTTTAGTTACTCATATTCATCACATTTAACTCATTACTTGTTTTCACTTTCTTCTTATATTTGTCTTTCCTCAACTCATGTTTTATTTTCAACCATATTCCATATTTATCTCATTTTAAGTAGAATCAACTCATACATCTCTCATTCTCACATTAATCATCTAATTATTTACATTGCAAATTAAGTCTCATAATTATGTTATTCATGTAAGTTAAATTCCATTATTTCACATTATGCTCACACATATACCCTTCACTAGCTCTAAGTCTTTAAACTATAGCCTTAACCCATTCGACCACCATAGTTTACTCCATGTAAAGAGTATATTATTTTTAATAGTTATTCAAGGCATATTAAACTAATTAACTAGCATCACCATACACATTTTAGTAGTTAGTATCACTTATATTTCTTTAATTCCTTTATGTACATATTTTGGCCACTCTATGTTCCCCACTATACCTCACCATGTCATCCTATCTTTCACACCATTTAACAAATTCATAAACCAATATACATGAATCATTAAATTCACTTACTCAACTCTCTAAAATGGCCCTAATTCCTCCTTCAAGCTTGGCCTTCTCTCCTTTCCCCCTCTCTTCCTTCTTTATCTGTAAACATACACTTACCTCATAATAAAAAATTCACCAAAAATTTTACATGTAACCAAATGAAAATATAAGCTTACAAATACCTTAAATATCTTAATTTCTATCTTAAAAAAATATTAGAAATTAAAGAAAACCACTTTTCTTATGTTAGTCACTATTCACCCCACCTAAATAACTCCATCTTTATGCCTTCTCAATAGAATAAGGATGAGTAGAGCATGGAGGCGATTTTGGTGCAATTAGGTGTGAATGTTATATTGTTTTAATGGGTAAAAGGAAGAAATAATTTAAGATTTCATAGAGCAGTAGGGCATCAAGTTTTAAAGGGAAAAGGAAGAAGATGTTGTCAATTTAAAAGGTCTAGAGTCCTTCTTTAAGTATGGGATCGATGGTTAAATTAATGCCAAGTGTCAAATGAATGGCTAGGTGTAGATGCCTCGATTTTGATTCTAAGACTTTCTTATGTATTCGAACTTTGACCTGACCCAAAAAGCTTGCAATGTCACATAAATTGCAAAAAAAAATAGGAATCTATGTCGATAGTGAAGGCCTAAGCCCAAAGCTCGATACTATTTCCAATGGGGGTATGAGGGTGAAGCCTTCATGGTATGGACCCATTCACCTTTTTAGGCCTATGATGATAACTAAAGACAAGCTCAAGCAATAGGCAAGCAATTTAGAACCTAAGTCTACACGGACCAACATGGCATAAGTCCACATGGACATGATTCTATGAGGTCCATGCCATAGTCAGCCTAGACCACTGAGCCTAAAGCCCAAGGTCTATACAGATAAGCTAAACCCCATTTTTGTGCAAACTAACTCAAAGTAGTGGGAAAACATACAACCTAGGTCCACATGAACTAAGACGTAAAAGTTCACACAAACCTACCAATGTAAAACCTTCAAAAGTTCAAAATTCCTATTCAGGCACTAATTTCTAATCCTAATAGGACTCTACTTCTTTTGAACGGGAAAGCTATTCCCTAACCTTATAAATACCCTTTCGCTCATCCTATTTCAAGGAAAAGAATACATAAAAGACACAATTAAAGACTCTATAATAGGATTCGCTCTACTAGTCCTAAGCCCTCACTAAAATAATGATTCTTCCAAAATCCAACCATTGCTTTATTAGATGGTGCTAACTTCAAGGTAAGATCTAAGGCTCCTTTCATTATATTCATTCATTTATTTGTGTCATTTGTTGTAACCAATGATCTTCCATGATTAATTGACATGTGAGGTGATTCTATATAGTCCCCACATCAATCATAGGAGTAAGTTAACCTCTTAAACCATTTTAATCTTGTTTTAATCGTTCGTAAAAAAATTGTAATTGTACTTGCTTTTTGAAATTGATGACTAAGTCTGCACAAACCTATTTTAATGGATGCGAGGTCTGTGTGGACCTATTATTTGAATATGTATATAATAAGAGGTCTATACAGACTATTATTTAATAACAGTATCATGTTTGCTTTGTTTACTATTTTTTAATGTATTATGTGTATCTTGTTAGCATGCCTTTGTTCCTTTATCATATTAAATAATCATTCCATTCCTTAGTATGCATATTGTTGACATTCTTGAATTAATATATGGTCTGTACGGACTCCATTTCATAAAGAGTGTAGTCTGCATGGACATATTTTCTAAATTCCAATCTTTATGAATATATTTTTTTATCTTTATATCTTCTTTTGTAAGATTAATCTGTTTTCTTCTCATTCATAATAATTATTTAAGCATATTCCACAATAATTCACATCCTCATATACACTTATAACATGCATTGTTATCATTCTATTTGACATTGTTATTAGGTCCTCAAGAACCATTACTTGGTGTTATTAATCTCTTCCTTTGAGTTGTATACAAGTGATCCTTATCATTAGAGTAATTGTTTGGACAGATATATAACCCTTATGAGCAATGGTCTGCATAAGCATATTTCAAATCCTCATAGATTCCACACGGACCTAACATCATACAGGTGGGACCATTTAAGTTCTTTCTTTTATTTTCTTTGGTTTTGTACTTATTATTTCTTCTTATTTATTATAGGTTGTAATAGGTAGTAAATAACCTATTTTACATGTTAATTGCTTAACTTTCACATTAAACAATTTTATACATAATTAATTGGTGTTTTCTTAAATAAAATGGTTTTAAGTTTTCTTCAATCAAAAGTCACGTAAAAAATGTATTTTAATAAAGGTTAATCTCCTAAAGATGGGAGTTAGGCAATTACTATCAATTCCTATGGAATTATGGGTAATTTTCAAGTCAAATAATAACTAATCAATGACCCGTTTCCTATATGTACAATATACTTATATTCTTTAAATAATTGCAAGTTTACTTCTTATACATGAAAATGTGATATAAATATTTTAAATATAATGCATGCTTACTTGAAAAGGGATTAATAAAGGTTACAATATATAAAGAAGGTATATTATTAAGGCATAAATAAGATTTGAATTTCAAACCTTTTTGCTATATAAGATCAAAGGTCCTGGTGTAGAGGCTAGATAGCAACTCCACTAACCACTCTCATCCTTCGTAAAAATATCATAATCTCTACAGTGGTGACTTTACTGGGGACTGAGAAACTCAATTTAAAAGTGCCCAAATAATATGCCATCTAATATTCTAATTTTTATCAGTCTCATTGAATTGCACTCTTTTATATTGTGTCCCTATTACCCTGGATGGTGTTGTGAACCATGACTTCATTTTTCCATTCAAGAATAGAGAAGTGCTACTATATCCATCACTCATAAGCCTTGTACCTTTGGGTATATAAAAAGGTGAACTAATCAGTCGCTATTATCCTTGATTGGAAAGATTTGTTAGGAGGGACCTCTACTTGTGAGAGCCAATAAACCTTTTGACTAAACCGTGAGCCCATGTAGTCAAGCTTAGCAACTTCCCCAAGGTTGCATCCCTAAAAGCTTGTGATTACATTGGGATTGCTATATGGGCCTATTATGTTTAACCTTATTTGAAGTAGGGTCAAGCCCATTATGCCTTTTGTCTACAATAGGCCAAATCTAATTTCACCTCGAATAAGACTTAAATGTCATAGGCCATAATCCTTGCATACGCTTTAAATTTGAGAGATCATTGGGCCTAATTAAGCCTATATTTGAACCTATGCATCCCCTAATAATGCTTAGGTAAGCCCACCTAAGAGAAATAACTTAACCGTGTGTATGGGAAAAATAAGGTTAAAAGGTTTTCTTACATGTGTTTGTCCTTAATGCACAATGAGCATGCATTGCATGTCATTCATTATTGATATTTTGCATTGTTAATATTGTAAATGCATCATATCTAACCCTTTATTTTGACAATCACTATTGATCCTTCATTCATTGCTTAGTGGAAATGGATAGGCAAGCATTTTAATCGAGTTAGTGGAGCACTATCAGTACAACCTAAGCGAGGAACCATGTCAGCTAATGAGTACATGACCAAAGCCCTTTTCATAGAGGTAATGAATAAGATGGAGAAGAGAATGATGGCAATTGTAACCAATGCCCTGTCTCAAGTCTAAAGCCAAAAAAAAGTGGGTTAATCTTCGGCCACTTACAAAAGAAAAGAAATAGTAGATGGGAGAGATTACCAATCCTCTTATGATGAAATCCCACTTGTTACCAAGGCATACCACAAGGTGCCCTCTCCTAAAGTAGTTAAAGATGATCAACTAAAGAAGCTTAATGAGAAGATGGAGGCTATAACTAGGTGTTTACATCCTTTATATTTTCTTTAGGCTGATCAAATCGAAACAGTCGAAGACTCGACCTAAGCCTCACTCCTCGAGTCTCGAAAGACGAAAAGGAAGCTAAAGGAATCTAGGGCCACCCCTATTTGATTAGCCTAGGAGGAGTCATTTGGGCATCACAAGATAGGAGTTGCCACCTGACCCAAGTCAAGAAATACCTTGTAGGGTCAAAACTAGAGTGGTTCAGAACCTTACACTTATTTATACCCTAAATTAATACAAAAATTCGGTTTGAATTTATAAGATTATTCTTTTTCTTAAGCGACATTTTACAATTAAAGTAAATCACATATTCATACATGAGAATTTACAAAATATATTTATAAAAAAATAAACAAGTGTTCAAAATTGAAATATCATACATGAAATCGAGCAATTGATTGTCTCAAGAACTTTGGTTCTCGTATGCCAATTTTGGAAAATGGATTTTATTGTGGTGACTTTTATTAAAATTGGGTGATTGGTTTGAGAACTTTGTTTCTCATATGCTAATTTTGGAAAATGGATTTATTGTGGTGACTTTTATTTGGAAGAGTGGTTTGAGAACTTTGGTTCTTACTTGTTGATTTTAGAAAACAGATGTTATCGTTATAACTTTTATTAAGAAAAAATCAGAATTTATTTTATTAGCAAAACGCCAATTTATTGGGTAAAAATATGATTTTGATTATTATTCTTGTTAACATGCAAAATCATTTTTCTACCTAATTCGGAGTTTGTGGAATATTTCGAGATTAAAATTAGAAGTATCATACATAAAATCGGGTGATGGATTTAATTTAAGAACTTTAGTTCTCACATGTCAATTTTTAAAAAATATTTTTTCTTTATTGTGACTTTTATTGAGAAAAATTAAAAACCATTTTATTAACAAAACACCAATTAATTAAATGAAAATATTTTGGTTATTTTTCCAATCACGTGAAAAATTATTTTTCTAATTATTACAACATTCATGGAATATACAGGGAAATAATTTGACAATAAAAATATAATACATGGCAATTACTTAAAATACATCCTAACCATATAAATAATAAAAATAAAATTACAATTTGGGATACCTAAAATACATTTTAACTAAAAATAGGCAATAATAAAAGAACTCAGCAGAAAAATACACAGGACACAGAATAAAATGGACATAAAAAAATAATAGGTCATTAAAAGATTGCTTCACCAGGATTTAATAAGGTAGCAAAAAATATAACAATCATATCCCAAATAATCAAATAACTCACATCACAATAACAAAAAATAATATATTAGTATGTGAAGCAAAAATAGAAAAGCAGATAGAAATAAAATAAAAATGAACAGTCACAAAAATATAAAAATATTGCACAAATAAATTATCACATCTAACTGGTAGATGGATAAAGCAAAAAGAAAAATGAAAATAGCAAAAATGATAGAAATAATATATTTGTATGCAAAGTAAAAATAGATAGATAGACAGAAATAAAATAAAAATAGATAGTCACAAATATAAAAAATATTGCCCTAATAAATTATCACATCTAATTGGTAGATGGATAAAGCAGAAAGAAAAATGAAAATAGTAGAAAAATGGGTCAGTTGACATACCGAGTATATTTGACTTCAGAAAAGATCTCGATTAGATCGAAAAACTATGCTTGAGTCTTCAGAAAATCCAAAAAAATGGCATTGAAAAAGTATTTTTTGCCTTTTTTAGTGTATTTTCTCTCTCTAAAAATTTTCTTTCTCCTTAAAATGACCAACCTTGCTAAGGAAAAACCTATTTGACTTTTATACACACTTCTAAAGGCTAAAATGGCTAGCAAAAAGGCCGTTTTCAAAAGCAAAATAGTCGTTTTGGCGAAAACGGCTGTTTTAGGCCTAGAATGGCCGTTCCTTTCGTAGAAACAGCCTATTTTGGCCTAAACGGTCAAAACGGCCGTTTTGGGCCCAGAACGGCCATTTCCTTTACGAAAACAACCCATTTTAGCCAAAACAGTCAAAATGGCCGTTCCCTTTATGAAAATGGCCCGTTCTTCCCAAAACGATCATTTTCTCTTAGAAAATGACCATTTTGACCCCTTTTAATTTTAATTTTAATTAATTTTTTTAGAGGAAAATTTTGAGATCTTCAATTTGGACATAAAAAAACCCCTTTTATTATGATTTTTGTCCTATTCATTATCATTAGGCAAATGGAACCTAGGAGTCCTAGAGACCTAGTGTCTACAGTTACCCCAAACTTTAGAGAGGTGACTACAGAGTGTGTGAGGTGACCTAAAGTTCGAAAAGGAAAGAGACACGTACCTTGTGGGGTGATCTTTTTGTAAGAATCACCGTAACCAGAGTTGACGAGGTTTGGGCAGTGTTGGAGATATTAAACCTATAGTTGATTTGGTTTAGGCAGTATTGTGAGACATTGCACCTAAAGATAATTTAGTTCAAGCAGTGCTATAAGACATTGGATATGAACTCGGGCAGTGCTACGAGATGTTGCACCCGAAGATAACTTAGTTTAGGTAGTGTTGTGGGACATTGCACTTGAACTCGAGCAATGCTGTGAGACGTTGCACCAAAAGATAACTTGGTTCAGGCAGTGCTGTAAGATATTACACCTGAAGATAATTTGGTTTAGGTAGTGCTGTGGGATATTGCACCTAAATTCGGGCAGTATTGTGAGATGTTGCACCCAAAGATAACTTGGTTCAGGCAGTGCTATAGGACATTGCACCTAAACTCGAGCAGTGCAGTGAGATGTTGCACCTGAAGATAACTTGGTTCAGGCAATGATGTGGGACATTACACCTAAACTCGAGCAGTGCAATGAGACATTGCACCTAAAGATAACTTGGTTTAGGTAGTGCTATGAAACATTGCACCTAAAGATAACTTGGTTCTCTTAGATGGCTCTGGGCGAGCAGCAGATCCACTTGGTCTCAAATATACCCAAATCTCGCAGTGTCTGGGTGCATATATATCGGCTCCCAATCTGAGTGATGGTGGCCAAGCATTTGTACTGCTCTATCTCCTCGTCAATAAGCCAACCTAGCAATGCCACATGCTTTGGCAAGTGTTGGTGGCATGGACAGCTTTATTAGCATGGTGGCATGGTTACACGTGTATATTTATATGGTGCTTAGGTGAAAAATTGTCAAAATGTATGAAAATGGTAAAAAAAAATTGAACCTTTTATAGTAAGGCAAAAACAGTCATTTTTGCTATGCCAAAACAATCATTTTGGCCTGTGAAAACGCCTATTTTGGGCAATGAAAATGGCTATTTTCCCAGCCGAAAATGGCCATTTTGGGCTGAGCCTAAAATGCCCATTTTCTAGCTCAAAACGGCCGTTTAAAACCAAAAATGCCTATTATTGTCCAAAATGCCCCTTTCTTATCTTTTAAAGCTATAAATACCTTAATGCATGCATAGATCCTCATGCCACTTGAGTTTTTTCCTCATTTTTACAATAATGAGTGATGAATTCCTCAAAAAGCTTCATAAAATTCTTGATCTCCCTTCTGTATAGGCAACTTCCACCTTAGCTCCTTATAGTGGGCTAAAATTTCTCCAAAGAGTGCATCTTGATCTGACTCTTTTCAAGGCATTGGCCTAATTTTAGGACCTATAATTCTATGTCTTTTGATTTTCTCATCAAGAGTTATACCCCCTATTTGAGGAATTTGCTACAATTTTAGGCGTGTTTCATTCTTCCAACACACTACCTTGCTGTCTGACCTGTGTTCCCTGTTAATGCACTGGGCATATTATCATCCTTGGCTATTAGATGGGTCCCACGGAGAGGATCAGTCTTTTTTAAGTGCACTACTGGACTATGTTGAAAGCCACATAGACATTCTATCCCTCCGTATGGGTGCATATTTATTCATATTCTTCTCTAAATATCTAATAGTTTCAACTAAAGACCACTTTGGAGACTATCAGCTATTTAGCATGATCAATGATTTGAAGAAAGGGTTGAATCATTTTCCTCTAATCTTGGCTAAAATAATTCTTGGTCTGGACACTGTGTAATTTAGAGAAGCTAAATTTTTTCGTGGGAGCTCGCTTCTGCTTCGAGTTTTTTTTTTTTGGAATAGACCACCCCAGAAAGGGGTTTTTGCCCTATTCTTTAGTCTATCTTTTGCCTAGGAAGCCCTTACGGGTTTTCATTCCTAGCAAACTTTTTAAGGATAGACTGCCCTTTGTGGGTTTTCACCTTACCCTTTGCTTGATTTTTGCTTAAGATGCTTTCGTAGGTTTTTATTCCTAATAGCATTTTTTTTAGGTCTGGCTATAAAAGAAGCTTTGCCTGTTGGACTATCCTCCACCTCATCTCCTTAGATCTTATGGATTAAAGTATTTGTTATCTTGAGCCATTATGCATCGTTTCACAAATGTTGAGTGATGGGTTTTGTGGCTGAGTGCTATAACAGACAATGTTATAAGTTTCAAAAACCCATGGATTTGCTTACTGTATGTGCAGCGTAGTAGCTCGTTAGGCTGCATTCCTCTAGCCAACTTTCAAAAGGTTACTTTTTGTATCCCTGAATGTTATGTGAGGTAGTTCGGTGAGACCCAAAGGATTATAACTTATCTGTTGCCTTTTAGAGGGGGAGACATATCTATCACCTTCACTTCTGGTTATCATGACCTATGGAGGCAATTACCTCTAAAGATGAACATTGCACCTAGGGTCGTTTGCAACTTCCAGACTTTAGATGTATATAAAGAATGGGTAACAAGGCCTTCTCAGGACAACCAGACCTGCTAGTTAAAGATGGGTGGCGAGAGCATTAGCAAGAGGCAGAGGATTTAAAAAAGAAACAAAAAGAAACTTCTCTACTTTTATTTTGTTTTCTTTATTGTATTTAATATTATACTTCTTTAGTTTACAAAACACTCAATTATGATTATTAAAGTGGTCCTACCTAGCGGCATAATATTGGCATTTTATGATAATCACAATAGGACATT
>CANXYI010448345.1:0-12685 GCA_948208565.1 Hura crepitans
TGAATTTAAATAATTGAGCTAGTTAAATGATAGATAATTAGTTACTTCTATAACAAGGCACTATAAGGTGTTGTATGTGAATGGTATCTAGTTTGATAAATTTGCATGAACATGATTATAAAGTCTATGCATGTATATATACAACCTCATATGTGTGTTTGCATTCATGAAATACCTTTATTATGTCAATTACACCACTGAGTGTATACTCAGCGTGTTAGCGTTTCGATACGTAGGCTATAAAAGGGGTAGCAAACCAGTTTCATCAGTGTAGTGTAGCTATTGTTGAGTCTCTTTTGGGTTATATTTTTGTACTCTTTTGGTTATGTTTTTGAAGTACACTCATGAATATTAGGGGTAGAATTAGTTAGTGGATGTATATTATGAAAACTCAAATAATTAAATTATATGCCTATGGAAACTTGGATTTTGATGGATATATGTATGCATTTGTGGTTGTTAGACATCTGTGGGTTTGAGACCCTGTGATTACTATATGTCTATATGGATGATTGTTTGGGGGACCAGAAGGGTCTAGGAGTTGAGGATTGAGATTGTAATGTCATAAAATTATTTTTTTATGTAGAAAAATTGTTTTTAATTTTTCACCCGGGTAGTCATTATAATGCCCAAATTTCTGTAAAATGGATAACAGATGCAAACTGGTGTTTTATCAGACTAAATTAGGTAGTATAAAAAGGTTCTACAATAATAATCATTAACTAGTTAAGATAGGATAAAGGTGTTCAATATGCTAAAAGTGTTAAATGAATGAACCCTGAGGTAATTTAAGAATGGGTGACCTACGAGAAGTGTGGCACCCTTCATCCGATTCGTACATCGAACCCAAATGGAAGATGCATGCAAACAAAATAATATCAAGTTCTGTTATCCAAAAATCTCCAAAAATTTTAAAACATTTATTTTAGAAAACATTCTTTAACTCAAAGATATATAAAAACATTAACAACTTTTTGCCACACATTTTGAGGGAAATTTTTGGGTCATTGTGTTGAAAATCTGGTAGCATAACAACTGTACCGGGACACTTTCCCAAATTTTTACCTGCTAAAAAACACTTCTATATCATCAAACAAAACATCTCCAACTCCAATGGGTCTCAATCACAACACAAATCACAATAAGCCTCAGGCTCTTCAAAGCTAACATTCTTACATGCAACTTATCAATCAACACACAAACATGTAAGAAGCAAAAAAGCAATATCCATAGTTATATTTTGAGTACAAAAAACCTGTTGCAAAATGCAGATTAAACCAAATCCCTTTGGGATCACTAGAGCACACTAACTAGAACTTATTACATTACCAATCGCTATTCCTATTACAACATGTCAAAAGTACCAATGTAGGGGTTATCTTTGTGATCCTATTATATAGAAGCTTTAGCTCTAATCTGCTGCACTATTACCTATACATCGCAAACAAGTAACGCGCTAAGCTTTCGCTTAGTGGTGTAATCATATAAACTTGTAAAAAGGTTAGTTTTAGCATGCACATTTATACAACTTATGTCATTTTCAGTTTTAATATCATAAACATGCATTTTTAGTGACCTATTTGCAAACATGCACTTTTTAAGCAATAGTCATGCCTTTAGACATCGTACACACCAAATATCCCATAAAAATCATATAATAATCATTAATAGGCTAATATGCATAACATATATCATAGCATCATCTTAATGGCATGTAAGCCATAATACCACAAATATGCATTGCAAGGAATAATGTCATGTGTTTTTTTCGGGTTATAAAGCCCTTATTCACTAAAAGACTCATTTTCACATACATAACTATCCATATGGGTACCTTGAGTTATGTTAACATATATTCACCATTTATAGACGTTTGAATGATAATGATCATATCTAAATGCCTAAGTTTAGTTTCTGAGTTATTCTACTTACCTATACTTGTTTGACTTATATTAATGCCATTTTATACTCAATTCTCAATTTGGTGTTTTTAAGCCATTTTAGTTCATTTATCATATGCCTATATCAATAAGACAACTAACTAAGACTAGATAATAGATAATTTAGGCCTGAAGGCACTCACACCCATAGGCATATAGACTTAGGCCCATAGGCACTCATATCTATAGATGCGTAACACTTAGGCCCGTAGGCATTCACATCCACAGATGTGTAACACTTAGGCTTATAGGCACTCGTACCCTAAGGTATGTAATTTTAGGCCCATAGGCACTCATAACCATATATGCATAACACTGAGGCTCGTAGGCACTTGCACCCTTAGGTATGTAAGCTTAGGCCCATAGGCACTCACATCCATAGATGTGTAACACTTAGGCTTATAGGCACTCACACCTTTAGGTCTATAATCTTAGGCCCGTAGGCACTCACATCCATAGATGCATAACACTTACGCCCGTAGGCACTCGCACCCTTAGGTATGTAATCTTAGGCTCATAGGCACTTTTATCCTTGGATGCATAAATAAACTTAAGCCTGTAGGCACTTATGCGCATCGACATGTAAATCAATTACCCATAGGTCTCATACCCATTGGTATGCTAGTAGCTACTAATAAAAATCTTAGTTGACCAGTAAACCTATCTAACTAGGTTATCTAACAATATAAGCATCACTAAACATATTATTATATGTCATTTAAACCAACTTCACTTCTCATACCATTAAATTTACTTAAATATACCATTAGCCTCATTGCAGTTTTGCAAGGCCTATTTTTAACTCACTTAGCCAACTTAGGCCTATTGATGTCCATTACCCCTAGTAGGACTCATTTCCTAGGTGTAATGGCATCGAGTCATATTAATGTGTCAAGAAGGTCAATTTCATATAATACAAGTCTCAAGTTAGTATTGGACTCAATTCTAATCATGGTATGCATGTCACGACCTAAGCATGCCTAAACCAACTGGTAGGCTCACACAATGCATTTGGCTACTTCTAACAAGCACACACATTTCATATAGCATGTAATTTCACATATAAATTAAAATGTTAATTGAAACAAGTCATACACATAAATGCACCCACACCAATCACAAGTTTCCTATATACTCAATCTATATGCCTCTTTGGTTCTGAATGGTTCAAAACCTCTAAATCACGATTACTTTTACTAATTGGCATCCATTCAATTTATAGAAAATGCATTCCATCATGTATAGACTTAGGTGCTATTTATTTCATCATGATGTTGCATCTCTCATAAAACTAATACTTATGAGTTTAATTTCCCATAATGACTATTTTCATGCAATTATGCCATACACATACCAAGGGGCATTCGGCCCTCAAAAATCACAACCACACATTTCTTTTATCACATTTAACTATTACATTAAGCCTAATTACATTAATTACACAATTTTGGTAATTATTGCCATCCATATGATAATTAATGACATAAGGCTTTTTATGCCTTATTTCATCATATTCATGATTTATGCCTATATACTCACATTTCATACATACATCATTCAATTAATCATATTTTTCCATCCATAGCATTTATTAGGCATTATTTTATTTATTAGCATTTATTACCAATATATACATAAATAAACATAATCACATATATGCAATTTATTTCAAATTAATGTGATTACACAAACCAATTAAGGTCGTACGAGACACTCGAAGTTGGCCTAGGCCTTCTCCTTACCTCGGGAGGCTTGAGTTGACATTTTGCCTATGAATTCGAAAGGGTACAAAACTCAAAAATTAATAGAAAATAATATAAAAGTTGAAAAAATATTTCGAGCCTAGATATGAGCTCTACGACACCCTAAGGACCTGTGAAAAATAAAATTAGTGAAAAATAAATACCCAAGTGTCGGTAGGTTACTATTCACCTCGGGAAACTTCTCAATTTTTCTCCCAATTTACTTTGCTGTTCCAAGTGATTTTGGTGTCTGTGGACTCATCTTGGGACACTCTTCGAATTAGGTATAATCTTTTGGAGTGGGCACGATTGAGGAAGAAGAAATTAAAAGGGAGAGGAGGAGATGGTGAATTTTGGCCTGAAGGGAAATAGGGAGGGAAGTTTATGTGGTAGGGAATGGAAATGGAAGGAATTTCCATTTTCTTCCTATTTAAAATTTTTCAAAAATTGAATTTTTCCTTCTTTCGAAAATTCATTATAACTGATAAGAGTGTTAATTTCTCCCATATCTATCCTTAAAATTCAATTAATTCAAGCCTTAAATCTTTTCAACATATGGAGCCCAAATTAGGACAAGAACCCAAAAAATTAATACATTTTATTTCCTAAAAATTAGGTAAAAGTAGTTTTCGAACTCAAAAAATTTCGATTCTAAAGCCATTAGACTATTTGAAATATTTGAGTATCAGGTTGTAACATTTTTGGATTATTTTGAGCAACTTTTTATTTATTTTTTGATTTAGCTTTCCTTGCAGCACAATTCAGTAGACACTGTCATAAAATCTTAATTAGCATTTTTAACCATCTAAATAACTTTGTATTGGCTTCAAACTTTGCCTAAAATTCTCTCGTAATTAATACTCTTTATTGGTATGCTTAATGCAACTCAGGTTTTAGGAAGCACTATTCATCTCGAGAATTACTATTCATGAGAGTTGAGATTTTCGAGTCATTATAAGAAGTGGCACGCTTTGTCTGTTTCCTTTAGGAATAGGTAAGGGGTGTTACAAAACACCTAATATACATGCCTAACACCATACGTCCATACACACACATTAACACACATATGATGAAAAAATTAACATACAATGCATATGACATTAAATTCACTTATAATAGGCCCTAGAACTTTCTGAATGCACACCATAACCTTTGGTTTCCTCTTCCTCTATCCATTCCACCATTAGACTACAAACATATTAGGTTTCATCTTAGAAAATTTACAAAAATCTACACAGCTCTAAATCAAAATCTGTTCATATGGGAGTTCTCTACACCTCAAATACTACCTAATAAAAATAAGAAACCTTAAGAAAAATGACTTACTCACTAAAAGGTCACTATTCACTAAGCTTTGAAATCTCCTCAAATAAGCAATCCCATGGCTTTTTATTTACATAATCAGGTTTAAGAGACTATAGAGGCTTGATTTGATATTTTAATTTAAGAAAATGGTGTGTTTTAAGGCTTGGAATGATAAAATAAAGAGAAGGAAAAAATAAGAGAGGTGGCATTGGCCATGGAAGAAAAAGGGAGGAAGAAGAGGTGGTTTGGCTCCCATACACCCACACACACCATACACCTTTTATATTATGGTGGTGGATGGCCACGATCATGCCATATGGCAATCAGACGACCTCGATAAATCCTATTTATGTTTTTATATTCAAAAATATAAATAAAATGTTAAAGAATCCAAAATTCATATTTTTAGTGCCAAAAATTCTTGAAACTCTTAATTAGGAGGTCCCTAAAATCTCGAGCCCAAATTCCAAGGGGAATTAGGTGAACTATTCACTTATGTAATTAAGAAATTTCAAATAAATACTAAATGACCTCAAAAAATTTTAATTCTTTCACCGTTGGATTATTTGGAACTTTTGACATTGAGGGTGTGCCATTTTTAGGTCCATCCAAGCCACATCTTGAGCCTCTCCTAGCACAATGCCAAATAAAGTTAGTATTCACTAAATCTCAGCATAAAATGATTTATTAGTTCTACTAAAAGTTTTAGTTGTCCCATTTTTGTCATTTTCTAGCCATTCCAAGTTTTATAACTTATAGTCCCCCTTTAACTACCACTGTGGTACCCCATTTGCTCTAAGGGCATTATTCGCATGTTCAGTTACACTATTTATAGAACTAAAGTTCACGGGCATTGCACAACTGCTAATCTCCCTAGTTGACTAGCCAACCTATCTAAGCTAAGTTTTTTTTGCATATATGGGCCATCACCATTTTATATTTTGTTTCACCTTTTTAAAATAGCTTAAGTAGGTCTTAATAGATATTTAGTCAAAAAATGACCTTAAGGGAAAAGTTAAGTTCTTTAATTACTTAATCACATATAGGTCATCATGCATGTCTAATTGACATCTTGATATTACATCATTTACATCTTACATATTATTCCTTATAGCCATTAATAGATGCCATATGAATAATTTCATGTATCAATCTCTATACATATCACACTATGCCAAAGTGGTTCATAAACCACCATAATCATTCATAAAGCATTATTAGGCAATTTGGCCACAATGAGTTATCAATCACCAATTTGGTCAATCATGATAAAAATTATATATTACATAATCATACATATAGTTTGCATCAATTTATAAGCATACTATCAAGCTTGGCATATAATGGGGGCCATAATAACAAGTCATGGTATACCTAGCACAAATCATGGTATTATGTCAACTTTAAGGCAATATTCATATAAAATACTTATATGCTGTCTATATCATTTTCATGCCATTAAAACTCATATCATTTAAGCATCAATAATCTATTCTTGATCACACATAAGTTTCAGCCAGCATGGCCAATTCAAGCATTTCATTCAACCATGCCTTAAACCATATAACATATGACTATATTATATCCCAACTATGTCTTATATACATACACTTATTTAGACATGCCATGAACTGACATAACATCACTTTAAACCTAGGGTGTCTCATGTCTACCATTAATTACATATATACCATTAATCAATTTGCCTCTTTAACATATAATTAGCTAATTTCATTCATTATATATCACTATCATCACATGCCAAGCCAACCTTCACATTAGGGATTTTCGGCCAACATCCAAAGTGCACACTTCCATCACCTTCTCATCATCCAAAGCATTAATTTACACACACAACATCATAATTAACAACTATAATACATCATAAGTTATTAATTACACTAAACTACCAACCATACACAATTCACAATTCACACACTTACACTATATGTTATATTGAATATGTATAGCTTTGAGCTTATTTACATCCAGCTAGCTCCTGTAAGCCTTTTCATGCCTTTAGACTTGCTAAAACCTTCTTTCTCTACATAACATACAACACTTTCACCATAAAAAATTTATATAAAATAAAAGATTAAAGTAAAATGCAATCTAACTTTATAGGTGCCTTATATAACCCCCAAGGATCTTTAGAAAAATATCAAGCTCAAGAAAAACTCAGTCTATAAAAAATGTGTCACTATTCACATTAAGCCTTTACCTTTAAATTCTTCCAATCTAGGCTTGTTTTCTTGGTTTTCATTCCATAATCATGTCTTAATACATGTCAAAAATGTCTTTAGAATTGAGTTTGAGGTGTTAATTTGAATGTGAAATGAAAAAAAAAAGGGAGAAGAGATAAAGAAGAACCATCAACCAAAGATGGGGAAAGAAAGAAGATGATCCTATTCTAAGATTGACCAAATGGGGCATTTTGACCCCCTTTTAAAGGTCAAACAAATCTAATGGTCAAAATCTCCTTCCTCTCATCCAAGGGCCCTCATCAGTTCTCTCCTCTTTCCATTATTTTAATCCATTTTTCCACTCATTTTAAATCCCCAATAACACTTATAAAAATCACATAAAGCCTTTTGAATCATGACTTAAAAGCCTCAAGCCGTGCTAAAAAAGCCTCGAGCCATGCTAAAAAAGCATGAAAAACTGATAAAATTAATACTTTTTCACTTTAACTAATTTTTAAAAATACTTTTTGATATTTAAAAATTCTAATTTCATTGCCAATGGACTATTTGGAATATTCAAGTATTAGGTTATATTGATCTTGAATTTTTTGAGCGAAAACGAAATATTTTATAATTTAGATAAACTAGGTTACTATTCATGTGACACTACTATAAAATCTTTACTATCATTTTTAATCATTTTAATGACTTTAATTTAACTTGAAATTTTATCCAAAATTATATTTTGAATAATACTTCTATTCATTAGCATTTGTGTGAGATAGGTCTCGAGAAATACTATTTACATTTTTAAAAGTACTATTCATAATCCTAGGTTTATTGGGCATCACATATGTGGCTTAATATCCCATTATCCAGTTTTGGGATATTGTCTATCCATTATGG
Organism: Hura crepitans; assembly: GCA_948208565.1. Classification (NCBI taxonomy): domain Eukaryota; kingdom Viridiplantae; phylum Streptophyta; class Magnoliopsida; order Malpighiales; family Euphorbiaceae; genus Hura; species Hura crepitans. The sequence goes on from CANXYI010448345.1 coordinate 8,077, forward strand.
GTAAAATAATTAAGTGAATTAAACAAATTACTAAAAGGGAATGAAATTGTAATAAACTATAGGTATGAAGTTAAATATTATGTATATGATCTATGTAAAGTTTCCATAATATTGATAATAATTTTTATGTGCATATATTTGTATGCAATCATATTAAGAATATTGTACATGAAACTATTATGAATATAATGGATGACTGCAAAATGAATTGTACGTTATAATGATGATATAAGTATACACTTTTAATTATTATAATGATCATATTAATGTAATAATACAATATATGTGATAACATTATTTTTGGATTGCCTTATGTGTATGAGTTTAACATATGTTATCGTATACACCACTAAGCGAATTATTATTTTTGCAATATGTAAAACAAAGAATAGGTTAAAGTTGAAACCTTACATAGTAGTGTAATTAACAAAAGGAGTCTATCTTTTTGTATTTTGAATACCTTTGTATAACTTATGGGATTAAATAATGATATGGCACTTATATATTGTACAAAGGGATTTGGGCCTAGAAATATTTTCAAACATGTTTTATAACTCTTATTAAACTAAGTCTCTTTTGTAATGTATTCTTAAACTATAAATGTTGCTATTTTATTTGATGGCTATGCTTTTGAGAATATATAGATGTTGAGAATGTTTTAATGAATGTTTTGGATGATTAGGAGGATCAAAATGTGTTGAGAATAATGAATGGAATATAAAAGTATTTTTTTTGTAGGTTACTATTCTTAGTGAGAATAATGTCCTAGTACTGCTATTATGCTGCCAGATTTTCAACACGATGATTCCTCAATTGTTTTTAACTCTTAAAAGGCTTTTTATTAAGGTAAGATTTAAAAGCTATTGAATGTTAAAAGTTTTAAATTGTTACATGTTTTCCAACAAAAGCAAGTTTAGATATCAGTTGTGAGTTGCTTCTCACTCGGGTTTAGCGACTAGGTCAGGTGAGGGGGTGTCACACTACTATCTTGATGGTATCTAAAGGTACAGAAAGCGATGCCATCATTGACGAACAATGCAAGAACAAAGATAGCCAAAGTTATAGAATGGTACAGATCTACTAGTGTCGCTATTTGGGCTACTAAACTATCCTTACAAGCATCTAGGCATCTTAGGTAGAAATGGGTTCAAACTTCTTATTTTCAATCTCACTTAGCTATAATTTCACACATGTAATTTTTTTCCATGTACATATCACATTTGCATCCTTTAAACATGCCCTGTATTTAAATTTTCCCATAAAGGCTCCTTTATGCAAAACAAACACCATTTCAAATTTACTTTTACATATTTATTCATTCTTACAAGCCATGATTCTGTATGAACAATTTTATGCATGTATGAACAATTTTATGCATGTATATCACGTAAAAGCATCTATTTTCCCCATTCACTTAACATGTTATCAATTATCCTTATGAGTGCTTGTTTCACATTTCCATATCTCACAGTACATACTTTAGTTAAGTAAGATGCTAATTTTACATATTACATTATCAAGGAGAGATATCATTACATATATGTTAGAAAATGTGCTCTAAGTTCATAATTTCCTCTTATTTAGGCATACATAAGCATGGTCTAGATGAATCAATATAAATACTTATAAGTAGCATTTCATAAGCAAAAATCATAAATAATTACTTACCTCATTAAACATACCATTTTGGGTTCATACGCATATACGCATTAAGCCAAGTTCCTTTTAAACTAATAGGCATTAATTGTCTCAGTCTTATGAGACACATCATGAATAAAATTAAGAAAAAATAAAATAAAGAAACTAGCTCATGATCTCTTTACTAATTATTCGGCTAGACACATACTAACAAAAGTTCATCCAATTTCTTTCATCCATCTATTACAAAAGCTCATTTTAATTGAACAAGATTTGTTTAAATCACATTGTTGGCCTTATTCAATTACAACTCATAGTTCTATACATGCATAATTTCAACTAAGGAGAAAAATTTTGCTAAAGTCCATTTAATTAAGAATACACTTATCTCTAAGTATCTAAAATGCTTGATTACATCAATTTCATAATTCCCATCATTTGAATGGGGTTATCTATCTCATTTTATCATATTGATACACTGTCACACTCTATGCATATAAATAAATATTTAAGATATCAAAATGCCCTAATGAGTCCTACCTTACCCATTCACACTTTAGGTCACATATATCTTACAAGCAAGATAAACACATGTATTTCATACATTACAAATGTCATATAAATGTTAGTTTACACTCATAAACTTTATAATATCTAATATTTAAAGACCATGTTTACTATGGATAACACTTTATAATATCAAATGTTTAAGGACCATGTTTACTATAGATAGTGCTTACTAATATTTAAATCCAATAATTCTAAAAGTAATATATCTTTACCACTTATTTCAAAATCTTAACTCATAGCATATATATATCAATCCTATAATGATATTTTATTACCACATTTACCTATGTATATATTTTACTTATATACTTTATAAGGTAGGGATAACTTCATATATTGACTTACTTTGGTCTTGACTTTATACTAATACAAATGCTAGTAAATATAAATGCAGTTGACATGAAATAAGGAAGAGAAAATAAAGAAAATTAATTTGAGTTAAGAACTAATTCTAGATAATTAGTGGCAATTTATATTCCAAAAGTAATTGAAAGAAAAAGAAGATTATTTATGGAAGTGATAGAAATTTCCAACCTTTTTGCCATATTTATCAATGAAATAAAGTCCTCTTCTATAATTTCAATATTGCATGATATCCAAGGCTAAGATTCCACCATTAAAATCTCCTTAGACTTGAGAAGTGTAGTACCAAATGTTACGAACCAAATATAATTAATACATAAAAGGATCTTTTGCCTTTGGACATGTATATCATATCCTAAAACAATGTCAATTTCAGTTTATAAAGTACTATCCTACTTAAGCAAACATAGTCAAGTGAATATCGACCACCGTAAAACAAAATTAATCCTAAATGATTCAATGATACTCATGATGCAACTCTTCATTTGATTGTTAAAACTCCATTACAAGTCACAACAAAATGCTCTAGCAAATCCAACATAATTACTATGAATTTGAAGTTTAAGCTAAATATTCACATGTTTAAAAGAAAATAAATGCCAAGGAATAGGAAATATTGACTTGGATTTCAACCTTAAAACTCTAAGTCTTAAAATAAACTAGCAACTCTCTTCTTTTACTTTCCCATGATATTTTTCTCGTGACCTTAGAACAGTAGCAGACACCTTCACTTCTTAGGATCTTAATAATATTTACTTTATTACTAATTCTTTTTAATTTTATTAGGGCCTTCAAGTTTGCCATTAATTTCTATTGTCAAATAAAAGCCCAAATTAACAACTCTGTTAACTCTATAACTCATCTCCCTATCGCGACCATCCCTTTTTCAATTCCCATTAAATATACCTGTTTGCCTTATGTTTCCAAAAATTTCTTTCAGCTACTAGCTGTCTCTTTATAATTGCTTTTTTATTCAATTTTTGTCTTTACTTAGTAATTTTTGACCATAGACAACCTTGTTACTTACTGTAATGACATCTCTATAATGTTGATTCTACTTCTATCCTTTCTTTAAGTCTTCAATTCTTATGATTCTAGCACCCTTTTATTCTTTAATGACTCTGTTTCCACAAAATTCAATAGCAAAATGTATTCAACACCTTTAATTTATCATTCAAAAATATCCTTTAAAGCACCTCCTTATTATTGCCATGAATTTTCCTCAATATGAAAATTGGCATTGATTTCCTTATAGTTCCAAATGCATTTAGACTTTTAGGAAAGCCAAATTGCCCTTGCCACTACTAAAACCCCTTTTTCTTCCTTAATTTTGTCTCCACCTCACTTTATTCCAATAATTTTTGGCAATGGTTACACCTTAAAGATTTTCCTTGCACCTTGGTTAGTGTTTTGATAAGTTGTACTGACCCTTAATAACAAAATGTTTCTTTTTTGGCTTAGTTTTAACAATACACATTTAGTTCTTCTCAGAAATTGCTTTCCACACTAAATTTTCAGTAGGGGTATCACTTTTCCACAGCTTGTGTTTTCCTTTTAATTCCACTTTCCTTTACCTTTAATTGATTTTTTTAACTCTACAATCAACAAACAATAGTAGCAATGATGTCATTCAATAATTCCCTTCTCTATCATTTCTCCTTTCTATCATTAGGCAATTGCCCTTTTTTCTCCTTGTGCTCTTATTTTTATTTTTACGGATAGGTGAAAAATGTTTAGAAATTTCTAAGGCCTAAGTTAAAATCCTTCTATTACATTCTATGCTTAATAAATTCTATCATTCGGATAAAGGTAAGTAATAAAGATCAAATGGCATCCCTTTCTATTATGTGTGTATAATTTATCATCTTAATAAAATCTTGGCTTAATAATACTTGTAATATTAAATTGACATTTGAGTTTAATGAAATTGAACTTATTTATAAACCTAAAAAAGAATTATCCATGTCTTGAGTTCACTACACTTGAGTTGAAGGAATGCTATTCATTACTTAAAGTGTTCATGTCGTTACATGATGAT
>CANXYI010448472.1:0-10463 GCA_948208565.1 Hura crepitans
ATAGATCACACTATCCGGTGTCTTAAAGTGTAGTTTGTCTGTCATAAGCCTAAATAATAAATGGATTAACTGTGACTTTGTAAAATGGTTAATAAATAAAGATGAGAACTGGGTGATAACAATTACTAGAACATATCAGAACAAGATTGCTTATATAATAAGTCACTATTAAGGATAATATCTGAAGGATTAACAGAGAATAATATGGCATGGAATACCATCATTACTTGTGTTCTGATGCATCTCATATCATTTATATATGTATACATACATGACATGCATTTATTATATCAATTCCACCACTGAGTGTATACTCAGTGTGTTGGCATTCCAATACGCAAGTTGTAGAAGTGATTATTTGGCCAACCTCACCACGTGCAGTGGAGCTATTTGCTTTTTAGGTAAGCTTTTCATATTTTTTGAGAAATGTTAGTAGTGGCACTCATGGATATATGTATATTTATATAAAGGCAGGGTCCTAGATATTGTACAAAGTGAACATGTAGTAATGTTTGTTGAACTAACCTAATACGGATATGATATGTATATCTATGCAGTTTGCATAATATGACTATGTTTATTGTTTACATGTTATGGGTTTGAGACCCTATGTTGATGCTGTGATTGTGTGTGATGTGATTTGGGGGACCAGAAGGGTCTAAGAGTTGTGGGATATATAGATGACAATTATAGAAGTGTTTTTATCCAAGGAAAATTTTCGTTTTTCAACTGGTTAGCTATTATGCTGCCTAATTTTCTATAAGATAGATAACAGATGTAAAATGGTGTTTTATCATACTAAAATAGGTAGTATTAGAAGGTTGTACAATAATAATCACAAATAAGTGAAGACATGATAATAATTTCGAAGAAGCCATAAGGGTTAAATGAATAAGACTTGGGGAAATTTAAGGATGGGCGACCTAATGGAAGTAGCACTCTTTGTCTGTTTCCTTCGGGAATGGGCAGGGTGTGTTTCACTTTATGCTTAAATAAATAGATATTTATTTAGGTTATCTAGAACATAATTAATATTTCTATGTTTTGTTGTCATTAATTAAGAATTAAAATTTATAATAATTATATATGCATATATACTTTATCTTATTAAACCATTTATCCTCTATCTTTCATAAAATTTATTTCGTTCAATTTCATGTTAAAATATCATTAATCTACCTTTTTCTAGATTCAAATTCAAAGTACTTTTTATTTTGGCCATTATATTTTTCTCTTTCTTAGGCATTAGGAATATATTCTACCATTCTCATTTTAACTAGTTATACTCACCTCATTTAAAGTAATTAACAAAAGTTAATTATATTATATAATTGATTTTATATGTTCTCATCATCTCTTTTTAATTGAGTCCCAATCAATTAATTTGTAATGATACTTAATCATATATTATATCTTGATATATTTATCATAATTTAGCTAGATCATATTTAAATCCTACATGTCCCTATATTTCTTATTTTGTTTTATCTTTTACTCAAGTTGTAATGCTTTAGTTAGGTATGTATAATGAATTCAATTCTATTTCTATTTAATTAACTCTTTTAATTCCTCATTCTCTCACTCCCTTGTATTATATGTTCTTTCTTACACCTTTGCATAATGAATTGGTCACTTATAATTATTTATACATACATATTATTCACTTAAACTTATTTATTTTATTATAATTAATTTATTTCTCTTATTAATTATGGTTTATAAATATTTTATCATGTTAGGTTGAATATATATTTATGTACATTTCAAATTATCATATGTCTAAGTCTTAAATATTCATTCCAATTATTTATTTTCTTACATTAAATTCTTTATCTATTATTATAATTTAATTACATTTAATTAACTATAAAATAACTAATATTACTTAATATCAATTTTAGCCATATTTGCTTTCTTGTCCTAATTATTCTATTTCAATATTTTGTCCACTCTAACATAATTCTCTCAAGTCCTAATTATGTTTCTAATCTCCAAATCTTACTACATTTAGTCATTCGAACCAAGCTATCAATTTTCATCATGTACAAAATTCCATAATTTATGGAAATTCATGCCAATTAATTTTTTTCTTGTTTTTATTCCTTGTACCTTATATTCCATACTTCTAAACATCCTAATATAAATCTCATAATACTTCTATCCATATAATTCATTCATCGAAAACAACAAAGTTACGTCACATTTCACAAGTCCATAACCTATAGTTAAAGTACACGTACTTTTTTAGCTCCATTCCTTTTGTTCTTCATCTTTATTTATCCCTTTTTACCATAAACTCACCATGATTCACTAACTCCATAACTATACCTCATATGAAAATCCCATAAAAATAACATTAATCACACTAATCTTTAATCACTTCAATATTAACTAATATAATTAATATAATTCACAAAATTACCTAACTTAGGGGCAAGATACTTACACATACGTAGACTCAAATTCATCTCCTTCCTTCTCATTCTCCCTTAAAATTCCATCCATTCTCATGTAATTTAGGAGACTAAAATGCAAGGCTAAAAAGAGCACTCCTTGTAAGTGATTTTCTTATGATTATTTGGTTTAATAGGATGAAAAAAATGGAAGGGGGAGTTTCATGAGGAGAATTTTAGCTATGGTGACTTGGGAGGGAGGAGTTAGCTAAATCTAAGTGAATTGAATAATTATTTTTATATATTTATAGGCTAAATGGATTGCTAGGATTTGAAGTTAACATATACACATGGATGGCTAAGATTAATCCATGTGTATATACATTAAATATCATTTAATTAATTACACCTCATCACCTCCCTCTTTCCACATGGATGGCCATGATTTTTCTACATCTCCACTTGATCCAAGGGCTAGGAATGCTCCCTACACATTTATTTGTCATTTTCTTTACACATATGTACGTATTTAATTATATTTATTTCATTAATTTTTTTCTCATAGTTCCTATCTTCAAAAAATTTCAACACTATAATTTTTGGATTCCTCATAAATTTTGACCACTAGGACATGCCGCTTTTGGAAAATTTTGAGCATATTTTTGAATTTTTCATTTAGCTTTAAGCAATTTACTATCTGTCGTAGACCATAAATTCAGATTTTAATTTTGACTTTTGACCTTTTATATGACCTCAAAAGCTTCTTAAATTTTACCATAATGCATCTTATAATTAATACAAATTTTAGGTTGGGTTAGCTCAATTTGGCTCGAGGCCACTATTCATGGCCCAGGTGGCAGTATTCACCCGGGCCCGCTCCTGAACCTCATTTTTTGTGCATTCTCTCATCATTACTAGGCCACAAGTCACTTTTTTTATTACTCCCATGTGTCTCTCTCCTCTTTTTAACCATGAATAGTGAATTTTCCATTTTGCCTTTGGCTTTTCCAAGAAATCATTAATTTGCACTTTGATAATTTTTCGCTTTGTAGTTCACACCAACTAACTCTACATGATCCGTACATCCATTTTATTCCCTACTATTTCTTCAAATTCCAATTCTATCCTCACAAAACTAGACTAGAAGTCGAGGTGTGGCAAAAAGAATCCTCGATAGAAAGTAAGGAATGAAAAATCCATAAGGAATGATATGAATGAAAAGGTTTCATCCAAGTTACTTAGGGACTAAGACTATAGTTTGTTAGTTCAACATAAGCATATGACATTGGTATCGGTATTTGGTAATAGATTATAATTGAAAAATCATGAAGAAATTTGTGAATTAAGTTACCCTATAACCATAAATATAAAATTAAAGAAGTGATGAGTTTCCTGTTGGGATGTAACTAATTAGATAAATTTTGAGGATGAAATTTTCTAAGAGGGGAAGAAATGTAATGTCTTGAAAATCTCGGGTTCATGAATAATACTTCGCGAGTAGTGAATAGTGTTTCTTAGAACTTGAGAGACAATAATTCAACCTAATGCAATATTATTCATAAAATAATTTTGGGCAAAATATGAAATGAAATTGAAGTCACTAAGAGCATTAAAATTAGAAATAAAGTTCTAATATTAGCAAAAAATGAATAGTAACGCAATCAAGGCCGAAATATAATGTCAACATTTTTGATTGAATTCACCAAAAAGTCAAATATTCTGATATTAAAAGAATTCAACAAGTCTAAATATTTTTAAATTGAAATTTTTGGAGATCAAGAAATATTTATGTAAATAAAAAGAAAGAAAATGGCAATTAAAATTAAAAATAAAGGACTTTGTGTAGGAGGGGTTTTGGATCCTTGGATTGCATAGTTATTATTAAATTTCAGCCCTTGGATCTAGATTGTATTAAATAAGATTTTAAATAATTAATGGAAGAAAAATCAAGATAATTATGGAGATTAAATCTTAACCATTGGATTAAAATGACCATTCAATCCTAGCCATTCACTGCAAAGTATATAAGCATAAAACCATAAAAAATCAGCTAAGAAATATGTCTTTTTCTTCCATTTACAGTAGCCAACATGTTTCTTTTCTTTAATGTCCATTTTGATCTTTCATTCTTATAAATCCTTCATTTTCACTTACCAAAAATCAATTTAAGCCCCTCAAAAGCCTTTTCAGGCATATGGAGTTAAGGAGCAAGTGAAAATTGGTCGTAGAAATTAAAGAGATGTATAAAGTGAATAGTATTTGAATTTCATGTAAGTAATTTTCTTTGAATTCTATTAATTTTTAAGGATTCTCCAAGGTCTTAAATATAATTATATGAAGCTAATTTGACATTTAGAGTTAAGGAGAATTTATTATGATTTTCTTGTCATATTTATGCATATAGAAATGGAGGAAGAATGAGAAATCTCAAGAGAAGGATAAAGTGGTAATGAGAAAAGAAGAGATTTTGCTCTACAAAGAGGTATGTACTTATTTTAATGGCTTAGTGTAATTATTTTTAATGCTTTATGGTATGATTTAGCTGATGACCTTTGCTAGAATTCTTGAGAAATTAATATGTATGTTAGACAATACAAACAAATAGTGATAAACTATGAAATGTAGAAAAATAGAGTTGAAGAGTTTCTACAACATTTTAGTCCTAGAGCTTTATCTTAAGTTATAACATTTCAAAGGAATTGAATTGTTGTTAAATGAAAGACAAGAGATAGGTCCAAAACTTCTGTTAAAAAAATGATGTCAAAATTTTAAGCGAAACCTAATTAAAAACTTATCACAATTTGCTATTAGAAATTTAGAGACTTGACATTTTGGTATTAGAACCAATGCAAAAAAAATTCATATCTTAAGCTATAAAAGACCATATGAGATGTATTTTATATTAAATTAAATATAATAACTATGGCTTTTGTAACACCCTTTGCCTATTACTGAAGAAAATAGGCAAAGTGTGCTACTTCTCGTGAGTTCACCCATCCTTAGATTTCCCCAGGGGCCTTTCGTTTAACTTTTAATGAGGGTTTTCCTATTCAGGCTAGAAATTTCAATTACCAATTTCGATGGTTTAAGGTAAACCTAATAGGCATATGACATCCACACGCCTGATCTCATGATCAAATATCAGCTTAAGTTACTATTACGGTGAATAATTTGTTCTTCACTATTATAGTTTACTATGCTAGCTAACCAACTATCATCACACCCAATTACCCACAATAATATACATGAGTGCCTCTAACTACTAAACCACATCTTCTAATTAGATATTATCATACTTAGATAGGTATCGACTGCACTGTTGACCATCTGTATTATATCTTCCCAAATCTACCACCTATGCATCTGACACTTGATACGCTGAGTATGCACTTAATGGTGAATTTAACTAAACATACTATGTATCCTATTACATGCAAGCACATAAAGATTTACCAATAGCCTCTACTTTTATATTTCCTAGTCTCTCTACGTAGACTTTTAGTTATGATTATCCGTTAATTTAATGATATTAATTTTCCTCTAATTTATGTGTTATTGCCATGTTTAAGTCACATGACTAATATTGTTCACCCATCTATGCATAATCTCTTCTAATCATTCTTTTTATTTATTCAACTATATTCATTATGTCTATATGCATAAATGTCTACTTACTTTACTGGCATTAGATAAATTACCTCTATAACTTATTTCATCAAGCATGTTTTTTTTTCTTCATTCACCATTTTATCTGTCCTTTTACTTTCTTTAAAAGTCTTACTGAGATTTCATAGGCTTATTTCATTTTTTTCTAAGTAGGCTATCCATGGTTCTTAAGGTATTACTCCTAATTTATCTCATTCACAACAGTTTAACGTTTAATTCTTTTTAATGTCTTTTAAGTCTATTCAAGTTCTTTACTTAATCCCTTCATACCCCCACGGTTCAGGAAAAACTCTAACCACTGGATAACGGGAATCACAATGTGCGTGCTCCCCATTTTAGACCTCGACTGCTGCACTAACCCAGTCCGAGAACTAGATAAAAGAAAAAGTTGTACAGTGGCCCACATTATGGACCTTAGTGTCTATACACACCCTTCACCTGATAGCAAGGATCAGTTTTTAAGAACCTCCCAATACCAAGAAGGGGATAGTAGGGTTCAGCCCTATAGGTCCTCCTAATCTCCTAATACAATCAACACTAGTAAGGTGTCAGGTGGATAGCAGGGATTAGCCCTATGGGACCTCCTAATATCCACAAGTGGGTAGTAGGCATAAGCCATAAGCCTCTTAATACCCAGAGCATGCAGGCTCAAATTAATACTCGACAGTTGCATCTGCCATACGCAGGCTAAAATCCATACAGACTCCACCTCTAGCAGCTATTAATCCCTAGTTTACCAGTCAACCTATCTAGTGTATAAGTAACCATCAATCCCATGATTCTCTTTTCATTATCTTTCACATTTAGTGTATTTCATATTAATTCATATCCTTGCTTAATTAGCTTACTTTATTTATTAATCAAGGTTATTTAATACCTTTCCCATCTCATTATGTTACCATGTCTCTAACTTAGGTTTTATTCCTTTCCTTACTGTCAGTTGATAGCCTTTTTGTCCCATTTAGCCCATGGCTCTAGCTTATCTTTACTGCTAGGTTATGTCCATTTTACCTCACTTCCATTTTTCCCAAAATTATACATAATGGCTTTTATGTCACGTCTTCCTTACATTATATTACAATAATTTAGTTCTCAAGTTTAGTAACTAATTCTCATTACTACTATTTTGATACTAATATTTATTCTTTACACTGTCTATTAATTTGCTCAATTTAACTTTATGAAATCCTTCATAAGGATTTAACCACACACATGTCTTTTGGATCTTTGCTAATTACAACCTCTATTTATATTCCACAATACACAAAATGTCCATATTTTAATTTTCCTTAAATTCTATCCATACATTACTTGTGCTTTAATAATTTCTTATCTAATCTTATAATTTATTCATTCAGCTCTTTGACCCTTTTTGGTTCAGCTAGACTCAACTAATTGCCTTTACAGTTCACCATATATTTATTCTACTTATGTTCAAGCTAAAAGACACAGATATTAATTTATTTCTTTCGGTCATATTTTTCGGATAGTTATAGGTCATCAAAATTTCTTAGACAATTGTAGGTCCTATTTACGTAACCGTCACTATTCCTTTGGTAACTATTTCACACCAATCTTTTAATTCACTTTATATTCCTTCCCTACCAACCCCTTAGATCCCCATATAATTTATCCTATCAACATTACATAATTTAAGTATACAATTTCCCTTATTTCAATCTTTAAAATCTTAAAGACATTTTTTTAATTGAATCTTTATTCTTTCCTCTAATATTTATTACTACCCCTGTGACATACCATGTCGTCACACATTTATCCCACATACCTCATTCATACCATCTATTTCCCTAATTCCTCCCATTTATAATACCATTTCTTATTCCTTTCATGTCTCCCACATATCATACATCATAATACCATCCTAACCTTACATGCCATCATGTCATACATACATACTCATATCATGGCATACATGACATGTACCTAGTCATGCATGCAACACATGCATACACATCTCTTGCACATCTAATTCACATCCTTGACATCCTATCTCCTCAAATTAAATATCCTAACATGCCATTCACATACATATACACATGAACACACATACAACCATAACTTCCATACAAGTACCCAAACTTAGATTCCATATTTTCCTTAACATACATGATGTGTTTTAGTTAAATTCACTTACAGCAGCTCCCTATCATGTCGAAGCTACTAAAGAACCCTAGAACCCTTGAATCCACCTTTCTCCACCTTAAACCACCATTTCCAACATTTCCATAACGATTCAAATCTTTGAAAATTCCTACAAAATTGCACAAAATTCCTTCGGGAGCTAGGGTTACTATTCACCCTATGTCATTTTAAGCTTAAAAAATTCATAAAATATTCTCTAGATCTCTAAAAATATTCATTTCAATTTTAAAAATCCTCGCTTAGTGTCACTAAGGCCCATGTAAAATTTTAGATGAAAATTCAATAGTGGACTTTTCGACATTATTCACTCGCCAAAATAAAATATTTCGAAAAAATATTAAACGACCTCAGAAAATTAAAATTCCTTATCCATCATACTCATTGGAATTTTTGAGATAAGGGTATGATATTTTTGGGTCTATCCGGGCACTTCCCGGAGTTGTCTTAGCACAACCTCATTTTATCTCTATATACACTAGCTCTTGACTTGAAATGATTTATTGGTTCTACTAAATTTTTAGATTCATTTGTTTTACCCACTTTTAGTCCTATCAAAGTTTTATGGCTAATATGCCAGTCATTGGACTCGAAATGATGCCTTGTACCGCAGGGAACATCCCTCGGGCCTAGAAAGTACCACTCATAAAACTTTGGTTTACGAGAGTTACAGCTTAAAATTTTATGAAGAAAAGATGCTTGAATTTTAAGTAGACATTACTAAAAAAAGTGGCTTGAAAATAGTAATAGTGTTCTAGAAATTGACAGGTACCTAAGTGACCAATCCTTAAATATTTTAGTCTAAATTTCTCTTGAGAGCATAAAATGAAGTGGTTCTCATCCAAATTTAAAGTTGAGGCATAAAGGATGAAATCCTAAGAAGACCCCTTAGCCCAAATAAGTTAGTGACTAAGTTGAAATTGGACACCAAATGTGCTTAGTGAGATTTTTAAGGAGAGTGAATAGTAGAACTTGATTTTTTTTTTAATAGAGTATGGAATAATTTTTATATCTTAGGTTTTCTTGGTCTAAATGAAGTAATTCCAAAGTCATATTAGAATAGACTCATAAAGCTAAATATATAATGAAGAACATAAATCTAAATTATGTCCTTTAAAGAGTTGAATTTGAAAAGGAAATCATGATAAAAATAGTGTATGTGTAACATAAGAGTTGTTATATTCACAAAAACATCTAGCTATTTTTGTTGTTTTTTTTTAAGTCAGCAACTTTAATTCATAGCCGACTAGCTATTTTTGTTAATCTTGTTGATATGCTATTTCTTTAATAAATCTTTGAAATAGGTAGCTATTTTTGTAGTGAATAGAATTAAAACACTTTAAATAGTAATACAAGTTACATTAATAATTAGCATGAGAAGTATATGTAAAAGCTATAAAAAAGCATTATGTTTTTTATTTGTTAAGTAGATATTTTAATATGGTTACATATAAAAGTGATTGAAATTACGAAAATAAACTTGGTAAGAAAAGAAAGAAAAATTATAAAAAGAATATAAGTTCAATTTTGAATTTCAAATAATATTGAATGTAAAGGTTCTATAAGCATATGTGTATGCCTAATTATGAAATCAAGAATTTGATATATCACTTATGTACTATGATTTTTTTGTTATAGATGAAATGTGAATTTTTAAATATATGAGCCTAAAGAGTTTAAAACATTAATTTGATTTATCAAGTACGTAAATTTACATGAGAGACGTGATTTGGTAAATGAATATGCTTGAATATGATATATGAATGATATGTAGATATGATAATGGCATGTTGCAATAATAATATAAAGAAAGTACAAGTATATTTCTTGGATAAATGCAAGAATTGCTTTATGTCATAGATGAAGGGTTTATGCATGATGAAACATATAGGTATTGCTTAAATACAAGGATAGTATGAGTACATTTCTTGGATAACTTCATGACATGTTGTGTGAATACTATAATCATGATAAAAGTATACTTTGTATAGAATGTATGAATAATTAAATGAGTATGTGAATACCAATGCATGCATATTTTTGTTGTATATAAGATGTGATGTGCATACTTGTGATGATATAATGTAGGCCTGTGCACAACCGAACTGAAATCGAAAACTGAATCAAAATTTTGACAATTTAGTCTATTCAGTTCTGTTTTTTAAGTTCTCGATTTTTTTGGTTCGGTTCTTTTGGATAATTTTGATTTAATTAGTTTAGTTCGATTCTTGGAAGGCAAAAATT
>CANXYI010448530.1:0-11460 GCA_948208565.1 Hura crepitans
GGTTCTACTAAAATTTTAAATTTTGCCTTTTTCATCCAATTAAAACCCCTCTTAATTTCATGACTAGTGTCACCACCTTATTTTACATGCAAGTGACCTGACAACCTAGGCACACTTCTCAGACCTAGTGGCATTATTCACGAAGCCTTAAAACACGAGTGTTACACATTGATTTAGCTGATGGGATCAGGGTAGACCTAAGTAAAAACAAGGCTATATTAAAATAGAAGCCTTTGAGAATGTGATAGAGAGTAAAAGTCCCTTGGGATTAGGGTTATAACACCCTATAGTCATTTTGGGTTATAACACCCTATAGTCATTATATACTAGATTTCTATCCTGGCAAGATAGTGATGTTTCATGTGTTTGTATATGCAATACATGGGTTATTTACCCATAGGCCTAGGATGTTTCATGATTTTCACACACATATAATATGGTTTTTAAGAAGATAATGGTAGAACTAGGTAAAATCTTTTAATGTGTTATCTTTTATCCGAGATGACAACAGTTTGGATAATAAGTGTCATAATGTGCCATCTCTCATTTGGATTCGGCTACTGGGTTGGGTAAAAAGTGCCATAATTAGTGGTGCCATAGCAAGGTTTAGGTGTTCCTAGGTGTATTAGGTTGTATATGAATGCCATAGGATTTTACATCACACGACACTGCACTGCTTGAGGCTAATGTTTATTTTGTGATATATATTAAAGATGAGTAAACTGAGACCACCAACTAGTGAGAAGGAGGTAGAGAGCTATGCTCCTACAATGATTTAAGAGTTGGTAATTTAAGAAACTCTAATACCTAGTGATATAGCCCAGTTTGCACTTGCCCAGCTAACATTTGTGCAACGAGCACCACTACAGTAGATTGTAGAAGTATTCAAAAAAGTTGCTATAGCAGTTGCCCCCACCTCAACTTCTAGTGCCACCACTATAATCATCTTAAGCTCTTTAAAAGACATATCTAGAATGAGTCAAGAAAATAAGAGTTGTGAATTTCCTAGAGACAAATAGAGATGATTCGACCATAGTAGGATATTGGCTTGAAAGAATTAATCGGATATTAGAACAACTAAAATGCACATTAGAAGAGAATTTGATTTGTGCCACCTCACTACTATAGGATGAGACATATCATTGGTGGATACTAATAGTAGAGTGTAAAGCTCTAGTAGATTTAACTTAGGACTTCTTCCTATGGGAGTTTAGATGAGGTACATTATAGAGAACTACTTAGAGGAGAAGAGACAATAGTTCCTTAACTTGAAACAAATAGGATAACTTGTTTCAGAGTACGAAAAGGAGTTTTCAAGTTTAAGCAAATATGTGATAGAGATTGTACCCACTAAAAAAGAGAGATGTAGGAGGTTTGAGAAGGGCCTCAATAATGATATCAGACTACAAATACCTATAAATAAAATTAGGGAATTTTGCTCCCTTAGTCACTGTAGCCTATAAAGACAAGGACATACGGAAGGAAATGAGAGAGAACTTTCAGAAAAATAGGTCTTTCATAGCAGGTCAAGACAACTCTACTCTAAAAGCAAGTAAAAATCAGAGAGGCTGCCAAGCTAGTGGGCCATCATAAAAATCAACTGTGACTTAGAAATGTAAGCCAATAGGGCAATTTGGACCTCAACAGTAGAGGCTAGCCACCAGTGCACTAGTTTTCATTTCTAGGAGAGCATTTCCTATTCGTTGAGCATGCGGGAGGAGACATAGAGGTATTTGCTATAGATCTATTCTAAGGGTATCTTACATATATGGATTGCTCACTGAGAGTCAAAACTCCACAAAATTCTAAGCTTATTCACTAGCACTAGTTAGGAGCTAAAAGGAGAACAAGGGAGATAAAGCTAGATGGAGTCCAAAACCTAAATCAGATGTGAATTAGAGGAAAGAGGCTTAGGCTCTAACACATTAACATGCTATTGTTCGCGTCATATGTGCCGGTCAAATTGAAACAATCAAGGACTCAACTTAAATCTCACTCCTTGAGTCTCTAAAGACGAGATGTAGATTCGAGGAATCCTAAATGGTCCCTATTTAGTTGGCCCAGAAAGAGTGAGTTGGGCACCATAAGGTAAGAGTCACCACCTGATCAAAATTGGGAAATACCTTATGAGGCCAAAACTAGAGCAGTTCAAAACCCTACTCTTATTTATACCTCAAGTTAATAAGAAATTTAAATTTAAATTTATAATATTATCCATTTCCTTTAAATAGGTTTAGGCATCAAAATAAATCATGTATTCACATCAAGGAATAGTAAGACATTTTTATAGAAATAAATAACACACTTAAAATTAAATAATTCCATACATAAAATCATGCAGTCACTTGTTTTGAGAACTTTGGTTCTCATATGCTTATTTTTTAGAAAATATATTTTATTATTTATATCTTTTTTTTATAAAAATATTTTTTATTAAGAAAAGGCCAATTTAATTAGATATAAAATGTTTTGGTGTTTAAAATTAGGCAATTGATTATTTTGAGAACTTTGGTTCTCACATGCTTATTTTAGAAAATCGATCTTATTGCTCATGAAATGAAATGATTGATTATTTTAAAAACTTTAGCTCTTGTATGCTTGTATGACATACACAAAATTGGCTAATTAATTACTTTGAGAACTTTTATAACACCTCCTACCTATTTCTACCTAAAATAGGCAAGAAGTATTACTTCCCACTGAGGTCACCCATCCTTAGATTTCCCCATCGACCTTTCATTTAACTTCTATCCATGTTTGACTAAGTTTGACAAAACCTAGCGTTAAGCCAATTTTGTTTATTTATCCTTTTATTACTACTGATTCTAGTCCGTTAAAATTTCTATCAGGCACTATCAGATATTTATGGAAATTTAGGCAACATAACGGCTACACTGGTAACTAACCCCAATTTAACTCGCAAAGAAAAACACTTTTATTCATTTGCTAGCCTTGTTCCCCCTTTATGACCCTCTGGTCCCCCAGGATACAACCAACATCACAATCTCATCTTCAATTTACAAACCATAGGGTTATAGACCCATTAGCAAACAATCATGCAATAGTAGATATTCATTAGCACCAAAAACAATATATGTATTTAGTTCATAGTTTCAATTACACATATATCCCATAACCCACACAATTTATATACATGAGTGCACCTTTAAATACAAATTAAAAAGGAATCAAAAAGTACCAATAGACTCTATAGTAGCTACACCGTTGATGACGTTTCATGTTGGTCAGCTCTTTGTCTATAGCTTGTGCATCAAAACACTGACACACTGAGTATGGTGCTTAGTGGTGGAATAAATCAAACATAATATGTTAATTCATGTAGGCAAGCAACATGTTATGTTCTAGACATAGTAGGTAATCCTAACAACTATAAGGTCATGTATTTATTTAATCAAGTTTACTTATCCATGATTTCATACCCATTTATTCCATTTCAGGCCCATACCAGATAGACTACACTTAAAGGCATTAGACAGTGGGATGCATCTAGCCCAGTGGCCCACTTTTAGGGCCTAAGTAGCTATACCCACCTTGCCCTATAGTAGGGACCCATCTGTAAACCACTCCTAATATCAGACTAGTAGATAGCAGGGACCCATCCGTAGACCACTCCCAATATCTACAAATCATAGCAATCAATAGCACAAAGGTAGATAGTAAGGACCCATTTGTAAAACCACTCCCAATATCCATAACAATCACGTGTAATGTAGTGGCTCATCACAAAACCTAAGTAGCTGCACCCACCATAGTCAATACATGGTAGTGGGCCCTAAGAGGACCGACTATCTAACAGCTATATTATCCCCTAGTTAACCGGTCAACCCATCCAGTGGGTGTCTAACTAATGGGCCATTAACCATTTTTTATAGTATTTATTATTATCTTACCCTTAAGTTACATTTTTAAACCTCACCCATAATGGTAATTACAATTTTGCTATTGTCGCAAATTTTACTATTCATTTGGTTAGTTTCCACAACTGACACTATTTATTTGGTCATTTGTAAATTTTGTGCTTTTCATTACTTAAGTCATTCAACTTTCATTTTCCACCATTCCTTTACACACATTATCCTTATCCATAACCCTAATATTAGGTATATGTTTACCCTTAAATTTTGGTCACATGTTTCATCTAATTAAGGTGACATTTTATGCCACATTAAGTCCCCATTTTTAGGTCCTTTTTCTTGTGTTTTCCACATTTGATTTACACCTCATTTGCACACAAAATGTGTCACAACACACACGAACATACACAACGCACACAATATCACATACCATTTGGCCATACCACAAGCCCATACCTACCCATGAAATCATTCCTAATCTAACATATAAATCCTAATATTTTAGTACCAATTACATGATTATAATGTTAATTTACTTAATTCACATGCACACACCCATAATGTAACATTTCCATACAAGTTTACCCTAAATTAAGCTCCTTCCTCCAATTTCTTGTGCGAATTGGTATCTAAGATGGATGGAGGCTTTAATTTTATGTATTTTTCATGAAATTTGGGTGGGAGAGGAGAGAGAAAAGCTTGAGAAAATGGTGGTTTTCCTTGTGTATGGCATTGGATTTGGGGTTTTGGTGGGGAAGATGATGGTTTGGTCATATGTGTGGTGTGTACACATGTGTAACCCTTTTTGGATTATGGGTTGGATCCATTGGATTAGGCTAAATGGCCCCCAAATAATTTATGTACATTTTATGTCACTTTTTGATTCAAATTTTCATAAAATATTATTTGTGTCTCCAAAAATTCCCATTTTAGTTTTAAAAATCTTCGATTAATAGGACTAGGGCCCATATAAAAATTCAAGTCAAAATTCCACTGTTGACTTTTTGTCACTATTCATGGCCAGAATAAAATATTCACAAAAAAATATTTATTGATCTTAGAAAATTATAATTCCTCCTCCATCATACTCAGTGGAATTTTTGAGGTTCAGGGTAAGGCATTTTTGTGACCATCCGGGCACATCCCAGAGCTATCACAATCCAACCTCATTTTATCTTCGTAAATAGTAGTTCTTAACCTAAAATGAATTATTGGTTTAGCTAAAATTTTTAATTCATTCATTTTCCCTATTTTTAGGCTCATCAAATTTTTATGACCAATATGCTAGTCATCAGACTCGAAATGACGACCAGCACCATAGGGAACATCACTCGAGCCTAGAAAGGATACTATTCATAAGATTGTCGGGCATTACAACTTTGGTTCTCGCATACTTATTTTTAGAAAACAAAATTTTATTATTTGTGAATTTTATTTAAGGAAAAATCAAAACCCATTTTATTATGAAAATACCAATTAATCAAGTATAAAATGATTTTGAGACTTTTTACGGTGTGTGAAAATCATTTTTCTACCTATCACCACATTAACGGAATCTATAGGGAAATAATCAAAATGGAAATTAATTACAAGGCAATTTCTAAAAATACATTCTAAGCCAAAAATAAAAAAAAACTAAAGTAAATTACATAAAAAAAGCCTCAAATAAAATATGATCGTATAAGCACAAAATTAAATCAAAAGAATCCAAAATCCAACTTCACTGGTATTCAATGAAAAATGGCAAGAATGAGAATAAAAATCAACCCAATACATCAAACAACTCATATTACAATAGAATCAGAATATTAGTAGTAGAAATAAATAGACAAACAAAAAATAAAGCATAAATAGGACAAAGCAGAGAACCGAATAAAAAATCACAAATGCAATAACAATGTAAAAATTGACAAAATGCCACAACAACCACAATAATACATAGATGTAGCAAATAGGTAGAAGAGAGAGAAAGAAAAATGAAAAAAAAAAAGTAAAAAGGACAAAATCGATTGGCTCATTATGTATAATTGCCTTCAGGAAAAAAGATCTAGAAGCAGATGAAAATTTACGCCGAAAATCTTGCAAAAATTTAAAATTGGTGTTTTAAAAGTGATTTTCAGCTTTTTTATGCACCAAACTCGAGGAGAGCTAACCCCTAAAAATGGTATAGAGTTAGGTTTTAATATATGAACTTCGAGGTGGAAACGGCTGTTTTGGGAAGGAAAATGGTTATTTTTAAGGTTTAAACAATTGTTTTGTGAAAATAGCTGTTTTCAAATTGAAACGGTCCTTTTGGTGGAAATAGCCATTTTTCCCCTTGAAACAACCATTTTCACTAACTGTAAAGGAAAAACTTTTTTTTAGACCTACGTACAAAATGGCATCATATTAGGAATCGAAAACAATCATTTTGGTTAAGTAAAAATGGCTATTGTGGCATCCAAAATGGCACCACTTTGCTTTAAAATGATGGAATAACAAACTTGTATTTTGTTAATAGATTTTCCTTGAAAATTTTACTCTATACCATGAGGGCCTTCACCCCTCGCTTGAGCCTCAGCGCACCACAGATGCTTATTTTTCTCACATTTTGAGTCATTCCATAAGATTTTTTGGGCAGGGTAAAAACTTTTATTTTAAAATTTTATAAAGAAAATATTAAGATCTTTGAAATGGACATTAACATCCTCATCTATCGGAACTTAGTCTTCTTTTTTATCATTAGGCAATCTAAACATAGAAGCCCCAAAAACCTAGTGTTTATAGCCATTAGATCTTAAAAGGATATAGAATCTCTAGATGTCATAATTGGTATATTTTATTTCCTTGATTTACCTATTTTGGCATTAGTTGACCTAGGATCCACTTATTCTTATGTTTACACGACACTAGCATAAGATAAAGGGTTAGAGTTAGATCCTCTAGAAATAAAAATCATGGTTAGCAATCCTATAGGATAACATGTGATAATGGATAGAATATATAAGAATTGTCCCTTAACTATCCAAAGACATTTTTTCCCAACAAATTTTATTGAGTTACCCTTCCATGAATTTGATGTCATACTGGGTATGGATTGATTATCTACACATCATGCCATAGTACACTATAGATAGAAGAGACTTACACTCCAGTTAGTAAATGGGAATGAAATTACAATAGTTGGTGAGAGAACAAATTTATTGTCTAATGTTATCTCTACAATGGTAGCTAAGAAAATGATTTATAAAGATTGCTAAGCCTATTTGCCATATATGGTTAACATTAAAAAGCTGGGACTTGATGTTAGCCAAATACTAGTAGTAGCAAAATTTCTAAATGTCTTCCTAGATGAGTTGGTCAGGTTACCAACTAAGTGTGAGATTGAGTTTTCCTAGGCATAACACTAATATTAATAGCCCCTTATAAAATAGCACTTATAGAATTAAAATAATTAAAGGTGTAATTGTAAGATTTGCTGGACAAAGGATTCATCAGACCTAGTGTTTCATCCTGAAGAGCACTAGTCTTATTCGCAAAAAAAAGGGTTGCTCCATATGGCTGTGTGTAGATTTTAGGTAGCTCAACAATGTAACCATTAAGAACAAATGCCCATTACCAAAGATCATTGATTTGTTTGACCAGCTCAAAGGATCTATTGCTTTCTCAAAGATTACCCTAAGATCTGGGTACCATTAACTCTTAATAAAGGAGTCTAATGAATTGAAAATAAGCTTTTGCACTAGATACAAGCATTACGAATTCTTAGTGATTCCATTTGGGTTAACCAATACTCTAGCTACATGCATACACTTAATGAACTGGATATTTAGGCCATAAATGTTTCAATTCATAGCGGTATTCATTGATGACATTTTGGTGTACTCTAAGACTAGAGAAAAGCATGAACAACATCACAAGCTAGTATTATAGACTTTGAGGGGAAAACAACTTTAAGCCAAATTGAGCAAATGTGAGTTTTAGCTGAATGTAGCCTTCTTGGGACACATTGTGTGACACCCCCTACTAGATTCCTAAAGAAACCCAATAAGCTACTCACTTCATGCTAGGTCACCCATATCATTTCTCCCACTCTCATTCATTTAACTTCTACTTATACTACACTAGGCAATCTTATCTGACTCTTATTGCAGTCTGATATATTCCTATAGTCCATTTAGGTCCATGTTATCCTGTTCATGTTATTACAAAGTGATTTCAACACAATCCAGTATTCCCTAAAAATCTGGCAACACAACAGCTGCCTGGGTTGTTATCCCAAAATTCATTTCTACCAGTAAACACTTCAAGATCATACATCGCATCTCCTGGACCCTTTTGGTCCCCCCAGATATCATCCTATCAATAGCATCTATCACATAGAAATCATAGGCCTTAAGCCATAATAAAGACATAAAGAGCCTTAGGCTCATAAGAATCCACACATATCACAAATATATAAGAAAACCATCACATGATTAATTATAAGACAATCTATTATAAGCAAATACTACTTTATGTCTCTTATATATGTATCACACCCATATTCCCCACTTAAGTACATAGAGTGCAAAAACTACTCAGTATACATAATCAGCCTTCTCATTGTGATCTTTAAACTCCACTGGATGCTTTAAGAGGTGACATCTCTATTCTAGGTACCTATGCACCAAAATAGGTATGTTGAGTATAAAAACACTCAGTGGTTAATTCAATCATTAAAAACATGTCAAATAGTTAACCTATGCGTTATATCTCTATTCCTATCTTTTTATGTCTTCTCAAGTCAATTTAAAGCATTATCATACAAAATTACTATTTTATCCCTAGAGTGTTTTTATGTGTAATTATCCTATTACTTATTATAGGTCATATAATTTATGTGTTTGGTCTTTATTACTCATTTGATGCATAAACTATACCATTTTAAGCCTTTATTCATTATTAATGGAAAATTACTAAAATGCCATGTCTTATGTTCATAGTCATATGTGGATTTTTTAATCTTATTTAATTATTTTAACTAGCCCAACTCATGAGACATCCTTGATAGACACTAGATCTAGATGGAAAAGAAACTAATCCAGTGGTCCCTATTCTAGACCTATGCCACTGCACTGGCATATGTGACATAATGGAGATCAACATATAGGCCTTTTCAGCCACAATAAAATGTCAACTGGGCATAATGGAGATTAGCCCATCAGCCTCTCCAACCACAATAAATTTTCAATAGGTATGTGGTATAATGGAAATTAGCCTTTAAGCCTCTCTAACAATAATAAAATGTCAACAAGTATGTGGGATAAAAAAGATCAGCCCGCAAGCCTCTCTAACCACAATAAAATGTCAACAGGTATGTGCCATAATTGAAATAAGCCCATAAGCCTCTCCAACCATAAGAAAATGTCAATAGGTATGTGGCATAATGGTGATTAACATGTAAGCCTCTCTGGCCGTAATAAAAGTCATTAACTAAAAATTAGACAAGTAGCAACTGCTAAAATCCTAAGTTGATTGGTCAACCCATCTAGTGGTTGTGTAACTTATGGGTCATTTAACTTCAATTAGTGTCCATTTCCTTATTACTTAACTTTTTATAATATTATAAACTCAAAAATACTCAGTTATAATTTTTACAGCTCAATTGAAATTTGGCTCAGTATGGTATTACCATAAATAGGCTGTACCGAGTAAAATATCAGAAAATATATTCAAGGTACAATTAGCAATAATTATCATATATTATGCTAGCTTCAGTTTCATAAGTATTTCACCAGATTAGGCCATCTACTATCAAAGTATTTATTAATTAATGTAATGGTGATTTTGGAGAGTTACAGGTCATTGCGGCCAAGCTTTAACTAGGATTTTTAGGTCAGTTTCACCTTATTTTTTAGTTCTATTTTTACCATTTATTTCATGCAGTCTTAAGCCTAAAGCTAATCAAAACTTGGGCCATACTCTAGTCTAAAATATAGGCATTCATGTCATTCCTACAATCTCAGCACACTAGCTAGAAAAGTTAAGTGCATAAGTCATTCTTAAACCATAGCCCTTAAAGGCATGTTTGAATTCAATTTACATACTGGATTTTAAGTAAATCTTTAAGGTTATTATTCAAGCCATTCTTTCTTTATGTTACATGCCATTTAAGTTATAGATTCATTACATTATATACTAATACCATACATTTTATTACATGTACATGATCTCATATTATCCATTAACATTACGTTTGCCTACATATCATAATTACCACCAATTCAATGGCATCCCTACCTCTCGGCCACAAAAGAACCCATTGGTAATGCATGCATTTTTACATCATTGATCGCACATACACTTTGTACATTGCCATACTAGCATATATCCATACATGTACACTTCCTACCATTGCTAAGGCCATACATGCCATGCCATTGTTAAGGCTATACATGCCATGGCCAATCTTACATACACCTATACATACTTTAAATCAATGTCCATGCATTATAGGCCTAAAGCACATAAAATTCCAACCTCAAACACTATTTAGTGTTACAATAGGCAAGGTACCCACACTAGCAATTACAAACAAGCTCTCGACCACATTTACACTTCTTGCCAATCATGATAATTTCCACAAATTCACGACAAATACCATTACACATCCATGTTAAAGTCATCGATCTATGCTTGTGACAACATAACCACACTTTAGCTATTTACATACCTCTCGACCATCAACTCAATATACATGAACATCACTTCTTTTCATCAATTAACCTTGCAATTCTTATTCTCATATACCATACACTAAAATCCTTCCAAGAAAGTACCTCAATAAGCACTTTTATGCATTCCAATCACCCCTAATTTATAAGAAAAGCTTTTCAAATTGAAGGGCATGAAGTGAATGAGGGAATCCACTTACCTCTCTCACTTGAAGATGCCATTTCCACCATTTTAAGGCCATCATCCTTTATTTCTAGCCCTCATAGTGTCTTCTCCCTTACTCCTCAGGCCTTTCCTTATTCTAATTCACCTCAAAGTAAAGTGTTACACACCTGCACATATGTTAGGCACCCTAAGGAACCATTTCTAGCCATGAAAACTCAAGAAAAACCAAAGGAGATGCAAATAACTCACCTTTGGTACCCCTATTGGATTACTTCTATCTAGAAAACTTTGCTGATTTTTAACTAACAACTAAGAGCTCCTTTTGCCATGATTCTTTTTTTAGAATGTCACTAACATTCTAACTTAAATTTAGAAATCTAGAGTTTGCAGGTTTAGCTAGAGGAAGAAGATGAAAAATCATTCCAAAACTATTGTGGCATCAATTGCTGGCACAAATAGGAGAGGAATTTTTGCCTTTTTATTTAGTGCAAAAATCCACTTTTCAACATTCTTTGCCATTTGTCAAGGCCCTAGGCTAGTTGGCAACTGCATGGGATGAGGTCTATAGCCACTCAATCCATCCCGAAATAGCTCAATTTATTAGAAAAATTCAAAAATTCACCAAAATTCACATAGACCTTGAAAAATTACATCATTTATTTTAAAATTCATATTTTAATCCCTTCTACCTACTACTAAAATTTTTTTAGTCAAATTCCATCGA
>CANXYI010448593.1:0-10300 GCA_948208565.1 Hura crepitans
GTGCTTTTTGCAAAATCTACTATCTTACATCTTCACTATCTGGTATACAAAAGTGGTCATGATAATATAAATAATCATCTTCCTTGATCACGAACTTGGTAGACTTCCCCTCTTGGATCATACTCATGATACTCTAAAGTCTATAATCATCCTTCTGTAAATCCTTCACTACCTGCACCAAACTTGGCTTGACTTGCAGCTTAGCTAACAAACCACCTTCATCTTGTAGCTTTAAACTAACATGTATCACCTTTAAAGCTAATATAAACTTTCTACTTAAGGCATCTGTAACCATATTAACTTTCCTAGGATTGTAGTCAATAAAGTGATCATAATTCTTGATCAACTCCACCCATCTTCTTTGCCTCAAGTTTAACTCTTTATGTGTCGATAAATACTTTAAACTCTTATGGTCAATGAAGACATAGCACTTTTCCCTATAAAGATAATGCCTCCATATCTTTAAAGCAAACACAATGGCTGCAAGCTCTAAGTCATGTGTCGAGTAGTTTTTCTCATGAGGTTTTAATTGCTATGAAGCATAAGCAACAACTTTGCCATCTTACATGAGCATACATTGTAGACACCTCTATTTTTGGTCGAGGACTTTCTTATGTATTCAGACTTTGACTCGACCTGAAAAGATTGTGGTGTGACCCGAATGGCATAAAATGGGAATCTGTGCCAGTAGTGGAGGGCTTGGGCTGATAGGTTTAAGCCCGAAGCTCGACACCAATTCTAATAGAGGTACGGGGGTGAAGCCCTCGTGGTATGGACCCATTCACCTTTTTGGCCTATGATGATAAATAGAGACAGGCTTAAGTAACAAGGCAAGCAACTTAAAACCCAGGTCCTCACGAACCAACATGGCATAAGTCCGCACAAACTTGATGCTGTAAGGTTCACACCATAACTAGCCTAGACTAGTGAGCCCAAAGCCTAAGGTCCACATGAATAAGCCAAAGCCCATGTTTGCATAGACTAATCCAACCTAGCCCAAAGCCTATAGACTAGCAGGAAAACCATGCCTAAGTTCACATGGACTAAGTTGTACAAGTCTGTACGGGCCTACCGACTGCAGAATTCCTATTTAGGCACTGATTCCTAATCCCAGCAGGACTCTGCTTCTTTTGAATGGGAAAGTTGTTCACCAACCATATAAATACCTTTCCTATCAACCTATTTGGGAAAGGATGGATACATAAAAGACTCAATTGAAGACAATTGACATAGGATTCACTCTATTAGTCCTAAGCCCTCACTAAAATAATCATTCTTCTAAAACCCAATCATTGTTTTACTACTTGGTGCTAACTTCAAGGTGAGATCTGAGGTTTCTTTCATCATATTCATTCATTTATTTGTGTCATTTGCTATAACCAATAATCTCCCATGATTAATTGACATGTGAGGTGATTTTATGTAATCCTTATGTCAATCATAGGAGTAGGTTAACCTCTTAAACTCTTTTAATCATTCATAGAAAATTGTAATCATACTTACTTTCTGAAACTAATGACAAAGTCCGTATAGACCTATTTTAATGGATGTGAGGTCCACACAGACCTATTATTTGAATATGTATGTAATATGAGGTCCGTACGAACTATCATTTGATAATATTATCATGTTTGCCTTGTGTACCATGTTTTAATGTATCATGTGTATCCTGTTAGCATGCCTTTATTCCTTTATCATATCAAATAATCATTCCATTCCCTAGTATGCATATTGTTGACATTCTTGAATTAATGTATGGTCCTTGCAGGCTCCCTTTCATAGGAGTGCAGTCCGTATGGACATATTTTTCAAAATCCAATCTACATGAATATCTATATTTATCTTTATGTCCTTCTTTGCAAGATTAATATGTCATCTTCACATTCATAACAATTATTTAAGTATATTTCATAATCATTCACATGCTCATGTACACTTATAACATACATTGTTATCATTCTATTTGACATTGTCATTAAGTCCTCACGGACCACTATTTGGTGTTATTAATCCCTTCTTTTGAGTTGTATGAAGTGACCTTTATTGCTGGAGTAATAGTTCAAACAAACATATAACCCTTATAAGCAATGGTTCGCACAGACATACTTCGAAGCCTCATAGAGTCCGTATGGACCTAACGCTATACAGGTGGGACCAATTTTATACTTTGGATTATTTCTTTTGGTTTTGTACTATTTATACTTCATTGTTTATTCTAGGGTTGTAATAGCTAGTAAATAACTTATCTTACACCCTAAAACCTAACTTCACATCAAAAGGTTTTTCTACCTAATTAAATGGTGTTTTTCTTGACAAAATGGATTTGTATTTTCTTAATCAAAAGTCATAATAATAAAATGTATTTTTTAAAGGCCAATCTCCTAAGGACAAGAGTTAGGCAATTACCGCCAATTCCTATGGAATTACGGGTAATTGTCAGGTCACATTGCAACTAAATGAATGACTCGATTTATAGATGTACAATATACCTTGTTATATGCTTTAAATACTGCAATTTACTTCTTATACATGAAAAGGTGGCATAACTACTTTAAATACAATGCATGCTTACTTGAAAAGGGATTGATAAACATTACAATATACAAAGAAGGCATATTATTGGGACATAAATAAGATCTGAATTGCAAACCTTTCTGGTATAGAAGATTAGAGGTCCTGGTGTAGAGGCTAGGTGGCGACTCCACTAATCACTCTCATCCCTAGTAAAAATATCATAATCTCTACACACATTCCAACCCATTCAGTGAGGCATCACTGTATATAGTGAACTCTTTTCCTAACACTAGTTGAACCAAAATTAGAGCCTTGATCAACATACTCTTGAGCTTACCAAAACTCTTTTAAGATCTACTATCCCACTCAAACTTCACATCTTTCCTTAAAAGACGTGTCATAGGGGTTGCTATCAAGGAAAACCCCTTCATAAACCTTCTATAATATCTAACCAAACCCAAGAAACTCTTAATCTCAGTTGTGTTCCTAGGTGGTGTCCACTCTATCACCACCTGAATCTTGCTAGGATTGACCCTTATGCCATCTGTCAATGCTCTATGCCCTAAAAATGACACTTCCTCTATCAAAAACTTACACTTACTGAGCTTAGTATAGAACTTCTCATCCCTCAAGATCTGTAAAACTGTTCGTAGATGCTTCTTATACTCTTCTTAGTCCTTAAAATACACAAGAATGTGATCGATGAAGACTACTACAAACTAATCTTAAAATAGCCTAAAGATCTAGTTCATGAGATCCATAAATGATGTCAGTGCATTAGTTAACCCAAAAGGCATCACTAGGAACTCATAATAACCATATCTAGTCCTGAAAGTCATCTTATGTATGTCTGCCTCTTTCACTCTCAGCTGGTAATACCTGGACCTAAGATCAATCTTAAAGAAGACACCTGCCCCTCCAAGATGATTAAAAAGGTCATTGATCCATTATAAGAGATACTTGTTCTTGATGGTAACTTTGTTTAACTGCCTATAATCGACACAAAGCCTCAAAGAATCATCCTTCTTCTTGACAAACAGAACCAGTGCTCCCTAAGGCGAAACACTCGATCTGATGAAACCTTTGTCTAGAAGCTCTTGTAAATGTATTTTTTAACTCTTTTAACTCTATAGAAGCCATCTTTTACGGAGCTATGGAAACTAGTGTTATGCCTAGCATCACCCTAATCCCAAATTCTAACTCCCGTTCTAATGGCAAACTAGGTAATTCATCTAGGAAAATATCCTCAAACTTAGCCACAATAGGAATCTAACTTGCTTCTGATACTTCCTTTTTTTGTGTCAACCACATATGCAAGGCAGGCTTGACAACCCTTTTGTGTCATCCTATTAGCCATAACTGATGACACTATATTAGCATGCAATATGATCTCTCACTAATCAATGTCACCTCTAACCCATCACTAGCTTGTAACGTGATCCTCTTCCTCTTGCTATCCACTATGGCATGATACTTAGACAACCAGTCCATGCTTAAGATAAGATCAAACTCATTAAATGACAATTCAATGAGATCCGCTAAGAAAACATGTCATTGTGTTGACAAAGGATAGTCTCTATATACTTTGTTAACTATGATATGTTGTCCTATAGGATTGCTAACCATCATATGAAAACCAAGGTCATCTGACTCTAAACCCTGATCTATAACCCGTGTTGTACAGATATATGAATATATAGACCCTGGGTCTATCAGTGCTAAAGCAGGTAAATCAAAGATATGGAAAATACCCGTTGTAACCTCTAGAGCATCTGCCTCCTCTCTAGCCTATATAACATACTATCTGGTTAGAGATCTGCTCTCTAACTTGTCCTTTTAACTGGCCTCAGCTTTGCCTACAACGTCTCTCTTTTGTGATGTCTCCAATGGCCTAACCGAATAGTCCCTCTAAAAATGATCCCTGGAGCCACAACGCCAGCATACTCCTTGTGTAACTCACAAGTTGATGTCAGAACGCTACTAGCAATAAATCTAAGAGCACCTGATGTCTGGGTCTGCTATAGAGTCTATGCTCTAGAACCCTATCTTGACCTCTAAGATTGCTCTAACTTCTTGATCTACTATTGCCTGGACTTACCCCCTTTCTATTTTTTGTCCATTATATACCCAAAACTACCTTGTCCATAGCCAAATGACCTTTTCTTGAAGCTATCTCTCTTCTGTCTTAACTGATGTACCATCTCTATGGTATGATAAGCTACTACTAAGGCTGAAAAATCCCTAATTTGCATCGGACCAACTTATTACATTATGTCTAGGTTTAACCCCTTCTCAAACTTCTTACAGCGGTCTTTCTCTATAGCTACCACTGCTTTAGCATATCTGCTCAAGTGAGCAAAATCCTTATCATACTCAGATATAGTCCTATGTTTCTGCCTTAAGTCTATGAACTCCTGATACTTCTAATCTAGGTAATGCTCAGTTATGTATTTCTTTTTGAATTCTCAAAGAAAGAACTCCCAATTAATATAAGCAGCTATCTTACGCTCTGTAATGGTATATCACCACTTCAAAGCTTCCTCTGACATCATAAAAGTAATACATGTTGTATACTCCTCCTGAGGACACCTCAACTGCTGCATGATCCTGAGTATATGATCTAGCTAACACTCAGCTCTACTCGACTCATCCAGCTCCTCGCCCTTAAAGAACTCAGCCTCGTTCTTCAATAACCATTCCATGTACGTCTTTTAAAAAAGCCTGTTGCTCTTGAGGTACTAAAGGTAGAGATATGTGTACTATAGCAACTACAGCAGTAGCAGTCACTGTCACCTACCTAATGGACTCCAACATCATCTGTAGCCAAGCTAACTAACCCTGTTGTCCATGTGCAGCATTTCCCGCATCACTAGAGGTCACATACTCTAGTTATGCCTTGCCTTATCCAAAAGCCATAGGAGCATGGCTCTCTATTTCCTCCTCTTCGCTTCGAGTAGTACTTCGACTCATCTCCATATTTGCAGGTAAGAGAAATAGATTATGAACACCATATGTAAAATGTTATGATGTAAACATACTACAACTCTTATAGTGCTCTTGTGTAACCCATAAGTTTCTAGGAAAGCCTAAATTGGAGCTTTGATGCCACAAAGTGTGACACCCTCTACCCAATCCATACACTGGCCCCGAATAGAGAGCACACATGTATATCAATATCTGATTATGTTATCCTTAAAACCTAATTTAGTTAAAACTTTTATTAACTAAAACATTTCTTGACTTAAGGAGTTATAAAAACGCTAAAAACCATTTGGCACACTTTATGAGGTAACTAATAAGGTCATTGTGTCAAAATTTTGGCAGTATAATGGCTGTACCAAGACACTTTCCCAAATAGTAAACCTATTAAAAACACTTCTCAAACAACATACATTATAACACAACTCCAAATAGGTTCTCCTGACCCTCCAATCAACCTAAAAACAACACAAACACTCAGGCTTATCACAAGTAATATTCTCACATGTAATATTAAGAGATATCATACAAGTCATATAAGAAAATATAAAGCTTTGGAAATAATACCGTTTAAGTTACAAAATCGACCCATGTTTACAAATTAGGCCCAATCCCTTTGGAATCACAAGAGCACCACTATCTATATTTACATCATGACCATTTTACAAAATGAAAACAAAAGTACCCAAAAAGGGCAATCTTCGTGTTCTCTCTTGTGGGTAGAAGCTTTGGCTCTATTCTACTGCTCAATTACCTATATATCGCAAACAAAGCAATGCACTAAACTTTCACTTAGTGGTGTAATCATTTCAACATGAATATGCCAATTATATCTTGCAATTATTCATTTCATGTCAATTGTTTAACATGCTCTCAATCGTAAGCATACAATATGATTTATAAGCCAATAAGCATTTTTTATATACATGCATGTCACGAAATATGCATACACCATATTATGCTCATTCACATAGTACAACTATCATCAACATAAATAAAAATAAGCCATAAGCTTAACATGCACATATATCTCCTCATAATAAGCACATACTTATTTAGGCAATTATAGAAAGCTTAAGAACATACATTACATGTTATAGCCTCGCAGTCATGAAATAATCATATTCTAGTTTTATAATCATCTTTATACCATATCACCATTTTAAATTATTTACAATGTTTAACATATGCCCAGAGACAACTAACTAAGACTGGATAACGGATAACTTAGGCATAAAGGCATTCACATTAAAAGATACATAAATATAGGTCTATAGGCACTTACATCCGAAGATACGTAAACATAAGCCCGTAGGCACTCGCATCTGAAGATACGTAAACATAGGCCCATAGGCACTCGCATTCGAAGATACATTAACATAGGCCCGTAGGCACTCATACCCGTCGGCACGTAAAATATTGACCCGCAGGTCTCATACCCGAAGGTAAGTTAACAGCCGCTAAAAAACCTAGTTGACCGATCAACCTATCCAAACTAGGTTGCCTAACTATATGGGCATCATTAAACTCATCATATTATGTCATTTTAGCCATTTATACATTTTACATAGTTTACATCATATCGTCACATAATTTTTTCTCATTAGCCATTTTGCATATTAGCAAGGCCTAAAAACACATGCCATAACATAAGTCACATAATCATATCATGTAGCCAACTAAGGCTTACATAAGCTTTATTAACACATAATAATATCATAAGACACATCCATGGATCTATATGCTCAGTAATACCTCAATATGCCATTTATAACACTATTAGGCCTTATATGGCCATAACATACACCATTCATGCACTTCTCAATTCAAGCATATTTAATCCACATTATTATCATGCATTCACACCTTATAATGCATAATACATCAAGCATTTGCATGAAGACTATGGCTCATATCCATACACCAATTTACACCCAATATTGGCATTTATCGATATTAGTCACATAGAGCCTCATTACATGGCAAAAGTCCATATGCAAGTCAAGGTGGCATTCGGCCACTCTCATATGCTGACACTCATTCATGAAATTACATTAAGGCACACACAAATGCATTTATGCCTTATTTTCACATACATTACTCATACATCAATGTTAAGCAATAATAAAACCTAAAACATCTCATTTTCATCTATGAAGCATTCAGCCACACATGCATACATATACATGCCTATTTAATCATATATAAACTCATGCAAGTGCATTAATACCATATTACTCCATATATTGAATTTTTAGCTCTTATTATGGCATATTAACTCAACATCAAGCTTAACAACAAACATGAGGCATTTGGCCTCTACAAGCCACACATATATCATCCATAATACACATTTATATCATCTAACATTACCTTTCAACAATATTTAACTATCTCATACATTAAACTCCTAACAGCCATTAATGCACTAATATGCCATAAATGCACATAAAGAGTTCCAAGCATTTTCATTCATTTTAAAGTGATTACACATACCAAAAATAGTTTTTAGATATGTCTAAAGCTCTCTTAGGCTTTCTCCTTGCCTCGGGAAACCCGGTTCGAATTCTCGCCTACGAATTCAAATAGGTTCGATTTTAAAAAATTCATATAAAATTAAATAATTAACCAAAAATTAAAATAACCTTATAAACAGCTTCTTGGGCACCTAAGGGACCTAAGAAAAATATTAGAATAGAAAGAAAATTAGCCGATTGTGAGATGGTCACTATTCACTTATGAAAGGAAATTCTAATTCCTCTCAAGATTCTTCGCCAAACAAGTTGATCTTGGTGTCTAAGATTTCATCTTGAAACACTCTAACTCTCGGGACCCATTTTTTGGAGTAGGTGTGGAAGGAATGAAGAAAATAAAAGAAAGAGATGGAGGAGGGGTGTCGGGTTTTTGTGGAGAATGAGAGGGGAAGTGGGAGGAAAAGGAAGAAAATGGGAATGGAGGAAAGGAAATGTGATTTTTGGGTATTTAGAATTTTTTGAAAAATTATTTTATTTTATTTTTATAATTTATTTCTCCCCTCTAGAAGAATCAAAATTCCTCAATATATATTTCAAAATTTAGGTAAATACGAATCCTGTAGACCCCTAAAGAATCAGGCTCGAAAGACGAAGAAAATAAAAAAAATTAATATATTTTCTTAGCCAAAACTCGGTAAAAATACTTTTCAATATCTAAAAATTCTAATTCCAAAGCCAATGGTCTATTTGGAATATTTAAGTATTATGTTGTAATATTTTTGAATTATTTTAAGCAACTTTTGAATTATTTTATGTTTCAACATTACCTACGGTATTATTCACAGGACACTGCCTTAAAATCTTGTTTAGTATTTTTAACCATCCAAATGACTTCGGATTGGTTTCAAACTTTGCCAAGAATTCTCTAATAATTAATACTCCCTACTGGTACACTTAGTGCAACTTGAGTTTCGAAAAGCACTAGTCACCCCCGAAAAGTACTATTCATAAGAGTCAGAATTTTCGGATCATTACATCGCTAGTTCGGTTGAGGCGCTTGCCTATCTATTTCCACTAAGCAGTAAATGAAGGATCAATGGTGACTGTCAAAATAAGGGGTTTGGGATGATGTATGTACAATATTAACAAAGCAAGATACAGATGATGCATGATATGCAATACATGTTCATAGTGCAATAGGGATAAACACATGTAAGAAACTTCCCAACCTTATTTTGCCCACACACATGGTCAAGTGAGTTCTTTCTTAGGTAGGACTGCCTAAGCGTCATCAAGGGATGCATAAGTTTGCTTATGAGCTGTATTATGCCCAATGACCTCTTGTATTTAAAGCGCATATGAATATAATAGCCTATGATATTTAAATCTTATTCAAAGTGAAATTAGGCTGGGCCCATCCCAGATAAAAGGCACAATTGGCTTGCCCCCACTCCAAATAAGGTCAAACATAATAGGCCCATATAGCAACCATAATGCAATCATAAACACATAGGGTCATGTAACCTAGAAGAAGTTGTTAAGCTTGATTATATGGGTCCACAGTCTAGTCAAAAGGCTTAAGGCTCCCATGAGCAAAGGTCCCTCCTAACAGGTGTTTCCAATCATGGATAATAGTGATCGATTAGTTCACCTTTTCATATATCCGAAGGCATAAGGCTTATGAGTGATGGATATGCTAGCATTTTCCTTTTCTTGAATAAAAAATGGAGTCATAGTTCACAATAACATCTAGGGTAATAGGGACACAGTATGTAAAAAGAGTATAATGCATAAGACTAATAAAAATTAGAATATTTGGATAACATATTATTTGGGCACTTTCAGATTGAGATTCTCAGTCCCCAATAGAGTCGCCATTGTACAGATTATGATATTTTACCAAGGACAAGAGTGGTTAGTGGAGTCACCACCTGGCCTCTACACCAAGACCTCTGATTTTTTATACCAGAATGGTTCGAAATCTAGATCTTATTTATGCCTTAATAATATGCCTTCCATTTTATATTATAACATTTATCAGTCTCGTATCAAGCAAGCATGCATTTATATTTTAGCATCCATATCACCTTTGCTTTTATAAAAATAAATTGTGGTATTTAAAGCATATTGATACATTTATACATCCAAAAATTAGGTTATTGATTAGTTGTGGTGTGACCTAATAATTACCCATAATTCCATAGGAATTAGCGGTAATGTCTAACTCCCATCTCTAGGAGATTGGCCTTTTAAAATACATTTTTAATATGACCTTTGATTAGGAAAACTCAAATCCATTTTCTTATGAAACCACCAATTAATTAATTAGAAAA
>CANXYI010448644.1:0-11939 GCA_948208565.1 Hura crepitans
AAT
The DNA here is from genome assembly GCA_948208565.1 of Hura crepitans. Classification (NCBI taxonomy): domain Eukaryota; kingdom Viridiplantae; phylum Streptophyta; class Magnoliopsida; order Malpighiales; family Euphorbiaceae; genus Hura; species Hura crepitans. Next base: position 4 of record CANXYI010448644.1, read on the forward strand.
GCAATGATTTTTATAGGTCAAAGCAGCCGTATAAAAATTCCTAATGTTTTGTCACAAATCGAATAGCCATAAAATGCTAAAGTTTTGGTTCACCTAATTCCCAATGGTATTTTATAGTGAAATTTTGCAAGCATGTAATTGGGTCCAAAAGAGGAATTTACTAACAAATGGCACATTTGTTAGATGATCGTGTAATTTTTAAAAATTCCTCAAAGTTGGTCACCCTATACAGAAATCAAGCTATTTCAGGATAGTTTGGGCAGTTGTGGGACTCACTTTTAACATATCAGTAGCTCTAGGCTATTACACACGTCCAAAGTGCCATGTCATTTGTCAAAATCCACTAACACAAGTGGAATTTATTTATTTCTTTCCCGTAGTGCTGTAAATCCCATTTCTTGCAAAATTCCACTATTTTCATACAAGTTTCAAGATTTTACTCCCCCCTTATGGCATCTAAATTCACTTTTAAATGTTAAGAGTTGAATTGTGGAGGAATTAAAGGCAATGGGAAGCTAGATAATTAAAGAAAAATCTAAGAAAAGGCAATGGTCAGAAAATCCAGCAAGGAATTTAAGCTTTAGAAATGTGAGTATTTTTGCCTTTCTATTAATTTCTCTTAGGGGATTTAAGGTTCCTAAGTGTGCTTATGTGCCTTGATTTTAATTTGTATGTGTGATTAATTTTTTGAGGATTTTTAAATGACCAATGTCATGTATGGAGGCAAGGCATATGAATGAAGTTTAAGGCCATTTTCATGAAAGTTTTGCTAGATTGAAGTGTAAGGATTTATCTGTAATTGTGGTGAAGTAATTTAATTCACTTATTTACCTCATGTCTTTTAACTTTCGTGCCTTAATTGTGTGGTTTTGAGTATAATGAAATGGGGTATATTAGCTATAATGTGTATTAAAGTGAAATGATGATGTACATAAACTATGTGAATGGGAAACAAATGTTTTAGTGGCTATTTGAGTGGAAAGGAAAAAGGGGGAGATGCTAACCTTCTATTTAGCCAAGAGGGGTAAAGGAGTGTGTTTAATTATATGATTGATTAAATGTGGTGATTGTATGATTATGAAGTTTTTTTTAAGTTGACTAGTGATAGTTATTCACTTGAATAAGTTGATTTGTATGTAGTAAATCATGATTTAGCTAATGGCCGAGAGCTTTGGCATGGCATAAGTGTGGGGAATTGCTTGATCATGTGGTAGAAAATCACACTCATTGCTTATGACATATGTATGTACGTAGTTATGCAAATTTTTTTTGATTTGGCATGTATATTAGACTTGATGTAGGTGAAATTATCATATGACATGTAATTAGATTATGTAATATAAAAATAAGGGAGATTAACTTATGGTCAAAACATTTAATGAGCTTTTGCTAATTTAAGTGCCATGAAAATGTAATGGTATAAATGTAAGTCTATTTAGGCTATGGACAAATGAGTGGTTGTGTGATGAACACCATGAAAATGTATGAATAGGGCTAGAAAAGGGTTGAACCCAAAAGCTATATTAGTGTAAGTAGGCATAAAAGTAATGAAACATGCATGTAATGAGTAAGCCTAAAATAATGTACTTATGTGAGCTATAGTAGATTAAAATTTATTGGCATAAACTTATTTAATGTATACTTTAAAATGGCATTAATATAGGCAAGAAATAGAATGAATAATGAACTCAAGTTTGGCTATAAAAAATGTATGAAAAGTGGCTTGTATTTGCCTTTAAGGGCTATGGGTGGTAAATGAACAATAAACCTAAATTATATGCCTAAAATAGATAGTATGGTGTAATCTTTTGCAATGGCATGTGTGCCTAGATTTTGGCCTTTTATATGGCCTAAGTTTTAGTAAGCTTTAGGCCTATGAATGCAAGAAATAACTAGTGAAAACTGCATTGAAAAATATGGTGACATGGACCTAAAAAGGTTAGTGAAACCTTGTCGCAATGACTTGTAACTATCCTAAAATAACCATTACCTTGACCACTAAATCCATTGGATAGTAAATAGCATAAAATTATGAAATACTTATGGAATAAAATCTAGCATAATACATCATAATTATTAGCAATTATACCCTTGGATAGATTTTCTAAGAATTGACCCGGTATAGCCTATTTATGGCCATACCAGACTAGGCTAAATTCCAACTATGCTGTAAGAATTATAGCTACCTATTTTTGAGTTAGTAATATTATAAAATGTTAATAATCAAAGAAATAGGCACTTGAGATTTAATAGATCATTAGATAGACACCCACTGGATGGGTTGACTGGTTAACTTAGAGATTCTTAGCAGCTGCTACACTATCTATTTTTAGATGGGGCCAGTACAACGACCTAGGTCCATATTAGGGCCACTTACTAGTCTATTATACAAACAACTTTCTATCCTTGCCACATGATCTTGCAAGTGTAGCGGTATAGGTCTCGAAGGACCACTACACTAGATAGATAGTCAAACTTGATTTTAGGCATTCTCTTGATCTTGATAGTGTAGCATCGTAGGTCTCAGAGGACCACTGCACTAGTTAGACAATCAAACTTGACTATAGGCATTATCTTGATCTTGCCAGTGTAGCGGTATAGGTCTCACAAGATCACTGCACTAGTTAGACAGTTAGACTTGACTATGGGCATTTTGTTAATCCTTGTTAGTGTAGCGGCGTAGGTCCCATATGGCCATTACACTAGTCTAATAGTTAGATATGGTTATGTACATTTATTCATCAGGCTGATGTAGCGATCATGTTCAAGAATATGGATCACTACACTATTTTCATTCCCTTTAGGTCTAGTGTAGATCAGTGTCATTTTCCTAGCTGAGCTAGTTAAATTAATGAAATAAATAACAATAAATTAAATCAAGACTAATAAGCAATCAAAGGCTGAATTGAATATAAATATCTATATAATACTATAGAATGTATGAGCAAGGGCATTTTGGTAATTTTACCTTAGGAGTAATTACAAGCTTGATTATTAGAGCTTATGTATGAACTTGTTAATAATGGTCATAAAACCATAATTTATACGAGTTAAGATGATTGGTTGAATAAATTACCAATAATAACACCCAAAAGGAAAATTTGGTAATTTTGCATACATAATATGTACCACCCTGATCAATTAAATAAGTAGAATATTATGCATGGAATTGATCTAGAGTCATAATTTATTAAGTGTAAATAATTGTATAAGCAATAAAAGGGTTATGGACTGGATTAGGGATATTTTAGTCATTTGGCAAAATGGTTAATCATGGGTCCAGAAACTTGAGTTAAATAGGATTATCACTAATAATGGTGAATCACCACAAAAGATGGAATTTTAAGATACTACCTGAATAGTAATTAATAGTTAAGTAAGAAAGGTAGTGGGGTCATTTTGATGAATGCACTTTTTAATAGATAATGTTATAATTGACAAAACAAAATGAATATCACTACTGTAGAAATGCATGATAACTTGAATGACATGACTTAAATGCTTGAGTTCACCATTGAGTATTATATACTCATTGTACCAATTTTGGTGCACAAGTACTCAAAACTTACGGGTAGCCTCAGAGTGAATGCAGTCAAGGTTTAAAGGATAGGTAAGTATAATTGCCATGTGTTTAAGTTACAGTCTTGCACTCATGTACATAGGTGGGGGATGGGTAGCATACAAAGGTTTTTGTATATGTCAAGATAATATTATGTAATGAGTCTCTATATCAAACTATCTTAGTTTTATGTAATCACCGTTATTTGATGATATGGTTGGCGAGCCTGAGGCTCTACATATGTGATTGATGGATTGTGACTTGAGACCTATGTTGGTAAACTAATAGAATGATGAAGTTAGGTTGTTACCTGGGGAACCAGAAGGGTCTAAGAGGTTTGAGGTGATGTTATAAAAGTGCTTTACAAGGTGAAATTTTTAGGCTAGTCACCTAAGCAGTCGTTATGTTGCCAAATATTAGGAAAAACCTAATCAACTTGAAATTACTCTGTATTAGTTTAAACCACATGGATGGACCTAAATGAACCATAAGAACATACGGTACTGATTTTGTAGTCAAATAGAAGTGAATAATACCAAAAAGATAAAAGTTAAATGAATAAACCATAGGAGAAATTTAAGGATGGGTGACCAACCGGGAAGTGCACCGCTTATTAGGTTTCTTCAGGAATCTAGTAGAGGGTGTTACATTTTATGGTATCAGAGCTTAGGTTTAATGTTCCTAGGTAATACACATAAGTGCAACTGTCCAAGGTTATATTCTTCTGAATTGTTACACTACACGAGGCTGATAGGTAAATTCTTTTGTAATAAAGATATGGCTAATCAGGTACCCGAAGGTAGGGCTAAGGAAGTGGCTAGTTGTGCACCCGTAATGGTGCAGGGGTAGGTAATGCATTAGTACCTGACCCTAGTAATATTGTAAAATAGCTATAGCTATTAGTGCTTAGACAATAGCGGGCATAAGCATTCCCTAATTTGGTACAACAAGAAGTTATTTTTTGTAAACATAATACCACTACTGCTAATCCACCTCAACCATTAACTTCCTCATTGGAAAAATTTGCTTAGAAAGAGAGATGCTAACTATCTAGGGAAGAAAAAGGATGATGCTACTAGAGTTAAGTATTGGCTAGATAGAGCATTCAAAATCTTAAAATAGTTAAATTGACCAGAAGTAGAGAGATGTAAGAGATTATTGACAGGGTTGAATGTGTGAGTTGAGACTCAAAAAGGCTGATATTTTTGAATCTGCTTATAAAACCTGGTATGGGCATTCTAAATTATTAGTGATGCCATTGGACTCCCTAATGCACCAGTAGCCTTTGCAAAATTTGATGAATAGGGTTTCTAACATTATTTGCATTAGTTTGTGGTGTATTCATATATGATATTTAAGTGTACTTTAGAAACAAGGGAGAGCATGAATAACATCTCAGGGTTGTATTACAGACCCTGGGAGAGAAACATTTATATGCCAAGCTCAACAAGCGTGAGCTCTAGCTGAGGGAAGTTGCTATTCTAGGGTATATAACTTTAACAGAAGGGATCAAAGTGACCCTATTAAGGTAAAGATAGGATGGAAAAGTAGTAGATTATGTTTCAAGATAGTTGAGGCCACATAAGGAGAATTATCCTACTTATGTCTCAAAGTTAGCTATCACTATTTTTGTTTGAGATATGAGAGCACTGTTAGTATGGAAAGAAACGTTACATATATATGGATCCTAAAAGTCTGAAATGCCTCCTCACTCAGACAAAGAGAATTAGAGGTAAAAAGTGGGTGGTTGGAGCTAATGAAAGACTATGCTTATCTAATTAATTACCACATAGGGAAACCAATGTAATGGCAAATGCCTTGAGCAGGAAGTTATGGTGACTTTAAAAGTTATGTATGCTAAGAGGCATCACACTTTAGAACATGTGTTGGCTGAGTTACAAGTGAGACTAGAATATTAAATAATAGGTTAGGGAAACTCAGATGAAAGATGATCAGCTAGTTCAAATGGCAAGTAAAGTTAAAAAGGGGAAGGCCACAAGGTTGAATTGACAAAAGGTGGATGTCTCTATTTTTAGAATAAGTTGTGTGTACTTGGTACAAAGGACTCAAGGGTGCAGGTATTAAAATAGGCATATGAGGCTCCTTATTCTATACATCCTGGGAACACATTATTGTACTTAGACTTATAGTCTCAGCATTGGTGGCCTAGTATGAAAAGAAATATGGTAGAACAGGTTATAAGGTGTTTAACATGCCAACTAGTGAAAGTTGAACACCAGGATCTTTTTGAATGGTTATATCCCACAACAGTAATAGAGTGGAAATGAGAAAAGATGACTAGAGAGTTATGATGGTTTTACCTTTGACTAGAGGTAGATGTGAGATTATATGTGTGCTTGTTAGTAGATTTACCAAAGCAAGTTCAATTTATCTCCATTAAGAGGGATTATTAAATAGAGAAGCTAGCTAGATAATATGTGGATGAAATAGTAAGATTTTATAGTGAGCTAGTGATTATTTTTATTAATAAAAATCCTCATTTTATTCCTTGACTTTAGAAGTAGTTGTAAAAAGCATTAGGCACTAGACTAGCTTATAGCATAGCTTTTCATCCTCAGGCTGACAAATAGTCATTGAGGCTGACACAGATACTTGAGTATATGTTATGAATTTATGCTATGGAAATTGAGAGTAGTAAGAACTAGTACCTATTAAAAATAGAATTTGCTTATGATAATAGCTATTGATCTAGTTTTAGAATGGCACCTTGTGAAGTTTCACATGGTAAACAACATAAAACTCTTTTATGGTGGAATAAGGTTAAGGAGAGTAAAATTTCTGATAGTGATGTGATAAAAAATGTAAAGGAAAGAGTGAAAGTAGCCAAAGATAGATTGAAAGCTATTGATGACAAACATTGAAGTATGATATGATTTAAGCTTATGAAAAGGGTAATTTGAGCTATGACAAAGAATCGGTTCAGATTTAGTCTCATGAAGTGACGCAATGAGGAATAAGTTCATACCATAGGTCAACATGCCATGGAGGTACCATGATACTAAAGAAGCTACTTGGGAACTAGAGAGATAAATCACAATCCAATATCTACACTTATTGACTCTAAGTAATTTCGAGGATAAAATTTTCTTAATAGGGGAAAAACTATAATACTCATGTTTTGAGGCTTTGTAAATAGTACCATTGGGTCCGGGAAGTGTGCCTAGGGTGCCAAGTCACTTAAACATAAATTGAGGTAGCGGCACTAGTCATGAAACTTTGAAGGGCTCTAATTTGATGAAAAGGCAAAATTTTGAAAAAAAAAAATTAGCAGAACCAATAATTCATTTGGGATTGTGAGCTACTGGCTAGTGTAATAAAATATAGTAGGGTTAGGAATGACCTGGGATGTGCCCGGACAAACCTAAAAATATCGGACCCTGAAGCTCAAAAATTCCACTTAGTCTATTAGTGAAAGAATTTTTGAATTCTGAGCTCATTTGCAAATTCTCATAATTTTTTAGGTTGGCATAAAAATCGAGGCAGTCTGAGAAGTCTTTTGTCAATGGGATTTGGCTATGAATTTTCATGGGCCACTAAATAGGAATAAATGAAGATTTTTAAAACAAATGGTGTAATTTTTTGAGGTCATTTAGAATTTTCATAGATATCAATGGAACTGCGATTTCCTCGAAATCGTGCTAGCCTAGTTCCTAAAGGAATTAGGCCATGAAAGCATATGTGCCCCTAATTTAAGGTATTTGAGGATGTTAGAAAAAACATGATGATTTTTAGAGGTCCAAGTGGCCATATAAAAATTCTCAAAGTTCCACTGCAAATTAAATAGCCGCAAAATGTCGATGTTTTGGTTCACCTACTTCCTGATGTTATTTTATACCAAAATTTTATGAGCATGTAATTGGGACCAAATGAGCAAACAATACATTTTTTTTATGAATGTGTGATTTTTAAAAATTCCACGAAGTTGGTAGCCTTATTATCAAAATTGAGCCATTTTGGGATAGTTTAGGTGGTTACGGGACCCACCTATGACATATCAGTAGCTCTAGCCTATTACACATGTCAAAAGTCCCATGCCACTTATCAAAATCCACTAACACAAGTGGAATTTATTTCTTTCATTCCCATAGTGCTAATGACACCATTTATTACAAAATTCCACCATTTTTAAGCTTTTACTCCCCTCTTATTGCATCTAAATTCACTTTAGGATGTTAATAGTTTAATTATGGAGGAATTGAAGGCAATGGGAAGCCAGATAATTAAAGAAAAATCCAAAAAGGGGCAATGGTTAGAAAATCCAATAAGGAATTTAAACTTTTGAAATATTAGTATTTTTGCCCTTTCTTAATTTTTTTCCAAGGGGATTTAAGGTTCCTAAGTGTGTCTATGTGCCTAGATTTTAATTAGTGTGTGTGGTTAATTTTTTAAGGACTTTTGAATGCCCAACACTATGTATGGAGGCAAGGCATACGAGTGAAGTTTATAGCCATTTTCGTGAGAGTTTTGCAAGCTTGAAGTGTGAGGATTTATCTCTAATTGTGGTGAAGTAAGTGAATTCACTCATTTACCTCAAGTCTTTTAATTTTTATGGCTTGATTGTATGGTTTTGATTATAGTGAAATGAGGTATATTAGCTATAATGTGTATTGAAATGAAATGATAAGGTACATAAACTATGTGAATAGGAAATAAATGTTCTAGAGGCTATTTGAGTGGAAATGAAAAAGGGGGAGACACTAACCTTTTATTTAGCCAAGAAGGGTAAAGGAGCGTGTTTAATTCTATAATAGATTAAATATGGTGATTGTATGATTATGGAGTTTTTTTTTTAAGTTGACTAGTGATAGTTATTCACTTGAATAAGTTGATTTATATGTAGTTGATCATGATTTAGCTAATAGCTGAGAGCTTTTGCATGGCATAATTGTGGGGAATTGCTTGATCATGTGGTAAAAAATCACACTCATTACTTATGATATATGTATGTATGTAGTTATGCAAATTTATTTGATTTGGCATGTATATTAGACTTTATGTAGGTGAAATTGTCATATGACAAGTAATTAGATTGGTTAATATAAAAATGGAGGGAAATGCATTTATGGCTGAAACATATAATGAGCTTTTGCTAATTTAAGTGGCATGAAAATGAAATGGTATTTATGTAAGTATATTTAGGCTATGGACAAATGAGTGGTTGTGTGATGAACACCATGAAAATATATGAATAGGGCTAGAGAAGGGTTGAACTCGAGAGCTATATTAGTGTAAATAGGCATGAAAGTGATGGAACATGTATGTAATGAGTAAGCCTAAAATAATATACTTATGTGAGCTATAGTGGATTAAATTATATTAGCATAAACTTACTTAATGTATACCTTAAAATGGTATGTAATATAGGAAAGAAATGGCATGAATAATGAACTCAAGTTTGGCTAGAAAGAATGTATAAAAAGTGGCTTGTATTTGCCTTAAGAGTTATGGGTGGTAAATGAACAATGCACCTAAATTATATGCCTAAAATAGCTATTATGGTGTGATCTTTTGTTATGGCATGCGCGCCTAGATTTTAGCCTTTTATATAGTCTAAGTTTTAGTTGGCTTTAGGCCTATGAATGCAAAAAATAACTAGTGAAAACTAGACTGAAAGATAAGGTGAAATAGACTAGAAAAGCTTAGTGAAACCTTGCCACATTGACCTATAACTATCATAAAATAACCATTACTTAAACCAATAAATCCATTAAATAGTAAATGGTATAAAATTGTGAAATACTTATGGAATAAAATCTAGCATAATACATCATAATTATTGGCAATTATACCCTTGGATATATTTTCTGAGAATTCACTCAGTACAACCTATTTATGGCCATACAATACCGAGCTAAATTCCAACTGTGCTATAAAAATTATAATTATATTTTTTATTTAATAATATTTTGAAAGGTTAATTAGTAAAGAAATAGACATAGATTGAGATTAAATGGCCCATTAGATAGACACCCACTGGATGGGTTGATCGATCAACTTAGGGATTTTTAGCAGCTGCTACACTGTCTATTTTTAGACAGGGCCAGTACAGCAGCCTAGGTCCATATTGGGGCCACTGTACTAGTCTATTAGATAGACAACTTTCTATCCTTGCCATATGATCTTGTCAGTGTAGTGGTGTAGGTCTCGAAGGACCACTGCACTAGTTGATAGTCAGACTTGACTATAAGCATTCTCTTGATCTTACTAGTGTAGTAGCATAAGTCTTAGAGGACCACTGCACTAGCTAGACTATCAGACTTGACTGTAAGCATTCTCTTGATCTTGTCGATGCAGCAGTGTAGGTCTCGTAAGACCACTACACTAGCTGGATAGTCAAACTTAACTGTAGGCATTTTTTAATCCTTGCTGGTGTAGTAGTGTAGGTCTCGGAAGACCAAGACACTAGTCAAATAGTTAGATATGGTTGTAGACATTTATTTATTGAGCTAGTGCAGCAATCACGGTTTAGAATATGGATCACTACACTATTTTCATTCCCTCTTGGTCCAGTATATGTCGGTTTCATTTTCCTAGCTAAGCCAAATAATTTAATGAAATAATAACAATAAATTAAAACAAGACTAATAAGCAATCAAAGGCTAAATTGAGTAAAAATATATGTATAATACTATAGAACATATGACTAAAGGCATTTTGGTAAATTTACTCGAGGAATAATTACAAGCTTGATTATTAGAGATTATGTATAAACTTATTAATAATGATCATAAAACCACAATTTATATGAGTTAAGATGATTGGTTGAATAAATGACCAACAGTAACACCTGTAGGGGCAATTTGGTAAATTTACATAAATAATATGTACCACTTTGATCTATGAAATAACTAGAATATTATGCATAGAATTGATCTAGAGTCATAATGTATTGAGTGTAAATTATTGTATAAGTAATAAAAGGGTAATGGATAGGATCAGGGATATTTTAGTCATTTGGCAAAATGGTTCATCATAGGTCCAGAAACTTAGGTTAAATAAGATTATCATTGATAGTGGTGAATCACCATAGAAGAGGGAATTTTAAGATACTACCTGAATAGTAATTAATAGTTGATTAAGAAGGGTAGTGGGGTCATTTTGATGAATGTACTTTTTAATTGATAATATTATAATCAACAAAACAAAATGAATATCACTACTGTAAAAATGCATGATAACTTGAATGACATAACTTAAATACTTGACTTCACAACTGAGTATTATATACTCAGCATACCAATTTTTGTGTGCAAGTACTCAAAACTTACGGGTAGCCTCGAAGTGATTGCAGTCAAGGTTCAAAGGATAGGTAAGTACAGTTGCCATGTGTTTAAGTTGTAGTCTTACACTCATACATATAGGTGGGGGATGGGTACCATACAAAAGTGTCTATATATGTCAAAATAATATTATGTAATGAGTCTCTATATTAGACTATCTTAGTTTTATGTAACTGCCTTTATTTGATGATATGGTTGGCAAGACTGAGGCTATACATATGTGATTGATGGATTGTGGCCTGAGGCCTATATTGCTAAACTAATAGAATGATAAAGTTAGGTTGTTACCTGGGGAACCAAAAAGGTCTAAGAGGTTTGAGGTTATGTTATCAAAGTGCCTTATAGGGTGACATTTTTGGGCTAGTGACTCGAGCAGCCACTATGCTACCAGATATTAGGAAAATCCTAATTGGTTTGAAATTACTTCGTACTAGCATAAACCACATGGATAAACCTAAATGAACCATAGGAATAGACGGTACTGATTTTATAGTCTGATGGAAGTGAATAATACCTAAAAGATAAAAGTTAAATGAATAAACTATAGAAGAAATTTAAGGATGGCTGACTGATCGGGAAGTGCACCGTTTATTGGGTTTCTTCAAGAATCTAATAGGGGTGTTACATTATATGTTGAATTTTTATATGCAATGATATTTTAATGACTTTTATGTGAGGAAACAAGTTATAGACATGGTAAGAATTATGAGATAGGATGATGATGAAGTGGAATTAAATAAGAGAGAAGCAAGCTTAAATGGCTTAAGCTTGAAAGGTATGTGTATTCATTATTTATGAATTTTCAACTTAATGTGTATTATAGAATTTGCCTAACTTACATAATTTAAGCATCCTCATTAAAACCAATGCATAAAATCATTAAAATATCTTAGGAACAATATTAGGATGATTGAAATTTTAAAATTTATGAATATGGCATAAATCATCTTTTAGGCCAAAAGTGATACAAAGTTAATAATGAAATAATTTATGATGTAATTAGGTAGCTTTATGTAGTGTGTAAGTTAGTGAATATTGTATTATGACCAATGATGTAGAATATAAAGGAATATTTA
>CANXYI010448649.1:0-14571 GCA_948208565.1 Hura crepitans
CTACCAAGATATGCCCGGATAGGTACTAACATCATAATACAAAAGTTACTTATAAAACCTGAATGTAAGCTAATGAAATAAAAGTTGAGAAAAATGAAACTAGATGTGTTGTTAAAAGTTAAAAAAAAGATAAAGAATCAACTTGATACTGGATACCTAGAAGTAGCCAAATACCTAGAGCAAGAAACAAATATTATGTCGGTACCTAAGAAAGATGGCAAGGTACGGGTCTATGTAGACTATCGTAATCTTAATTGAGTAAGTCTAAAAGATGACTTCCCATTGCCTGATATCAACGTGTTAGTCAACAATACTATGGGACATTATATATTCTTTATCATGGATGGATTCTCTAAATGCAACCAAATAAAATTATTCTGGAATGATAGGAAGAAAGCCACATGCATAACTTTGCAAGGGACATTTTTTTATAATGTAATGCATTTTGGCCTAAAAAATGCAGGGGCAACTTACCAAAGAGCTATGGTAACCCTTTTTCATGACTTGATACATAAGGAAATGGAGGTTTATATTGATGACATGATAGTTAAGTCTCAACCAAAGGAAGATCACATCAAAATACTGAGAAAATTATTCCAAAGGTTAAGGAAGTATCAACTCAAGTAGAACCTCGCTAAATGCATTTTTGGTATCACCTCTAGTAAGTTCTTGGGTTTCATAGTCAATCAAATGGGAATAGAGCTTGATCCAAATAAGGATAAAGCTATAAATGAAATGCTCCCTCCTCGAACAGAGAGGGAAGTAAGGAGTTTCTTGGGAAAGTTAAATTACATAGCTTAATTCACTGCGCATTTAACCTCAAAGTGCAAGTCGATATTCAAACTTTTAAGGAAGAAAAATTTGGGGGCAATGGATAAGGAATGCCAATTGGCCTTTGATAAGATTAAGGAATACTTGATAAATCTACTAGTATTACAATCGCCAATACTAGATAGGCCTTTATTGTTATATCTCATAGTTAATGACTTATCCTTTGCGACTATGTTAGGATAAAGAAATGATTCAAGAAATGAGCAAGTCATCTATTACATTATTAAGAAGTTCATCAATTACAAAGTTAGGTATATCTTGCTTGAAAAAACATGTGCAGCATTAGCATGGACATCTCTTCATTTCATGCATTACATACTCTACCATGTAACATATTTTATTGCCAAAATAGACTCTGTAAGATATATCTTTGAAAAGCCTACTTTGATGGAGAGGATAACTAGATGGAAAATGTTATTATACGAGTATGAATAATATATATCACTAAGAAGGTTATAAAAGGAAGTGCAATAGCTAATCTCTTTACACAACGAGCAACTGATAGTGAAAGTCCTATAATTCTGAATTTCTTGGATAAAGATATCCTACTTATAGAAAAATAAGGGGATGATTCGAAGAACTGGATCATGAAATTTAATAGAGGCTTAAGTGTAATAAAACATAGGATTAAGTTATTTTGATAGTGTTAGATAAAAAATACTATTCTATGACTGCAAAGTTATATTTTAAATACCCCAATAATGTAACATAATATAAGGTATGTGCATTAAGATTACAAGTAACAATAGATATGGGAGTTAAGAATTTAGAAGTTTATGGAAACTCGGCACTGGTCATAAATCAATTAAATGGCATCTGGGAAACTTGAGATATGAAGTTGATCTCTTACCAAGATCATATCAAGAATATGGTTGGCAAGTTCAAACATATCGAGTTTAAATGTGTGGTGAGAGTAAAAAACCAGATTATTAATGCTCTGCCACATTAGCTACCATGTTTATATTAAATAATTATAAGAGGATGCCACCAATTAAGATAGAGGGCATGAAGCCCAATCTTAGTATTCGAATATAAAGGATGAGTTAATGGGAAACCATGTTATTATGATATTATAGAATATATCAAGTACCAAGCATATCCTGCAGGGGCTAATGAAAATGACAAAGGGACTATTGGACGTTTGTCTAGGAATTTTTTCTTAAGTGGGAATATATTGTATAAAAGAAATTTTGACACCACATTTGTTAGATGTGTTGATAAAAAAAAGCCCAAAGACTAATGGAGGAAGTGCATGAAGGGTGTTGTGGGACACATTTAGGTGATAGGGTATTATTTGCTAAAAGTGGAATTTGATTGCATCCAATTCGCATGAAAATGCCACAAGTGCTAGTATATGCTAATGAAATTCATACTGCATCATCTACATTAAAAGTAATAACATTTTCATGGCCTTTTACTATATGGGATATAGATGTGATAGGGCCCATTGAACCAAAAGCCTCGAATGGTCATCATTTCATTTTAGTGGCTATTGACTACTTTACTAAGTAAATAGAGACAGCATCGCATGCAAATGTAACTAAAGGGGTTGTGGTCAAATTTTTAAAGCAAAACGTCATATATAGATATGGCCTACTAGAAAAGACCATTATGGATAATGCTAAGAACTTCAACAATAAAGAAGTATTGAAATTATGCAAAAAATTTAAGATTATTCATCATAATTCAACCCCATATCACCTAAAAATGAATTGAGCTATAGAGGCTGCTAATTAGAATGTCAAGAGGATTATACAAAAAATGGCGATCACTTACAAAAATTAGTATGAAATGCTTCCTTTGGCATTATATGAGTATCAATCATTGACTAGGTTATCCACAAGGGCCGTACCAAACTCTTTAGTATACAAGACAAGCAATGTTACTAGTAAAAGTAAAAATTCTAGTTCTATGAATAATATTAGAGGCAGGCCCAGATAATGATGAATTGATAAAGACATGATATGATCAACTTAATATGATAGATAAAAAGAGGCTAACGGCATTGGGTCATGGGTAGCTATACCAAAAATGCATTATGAGAGCCCATATAAAAAAGATAAAGCCTAGAGAATTCTAGAAAGGTGATTTGGTAGTCAAGAAGATCGTCTTATGACACTTGGACTCTCAAAGAAAATGGGCACCTAAATATGAAGGCCCATATGTAGTGAAAAAGGCCTTTTTAAGAGAGGCCCTCATTTTAGCCATAATAGATAAAGACAAATTTCCTGAACTAACAAACACGATATGGTTTAAAGATACTATGCTTAGAAAATTCCCTTATATATTCAATGCTTGGACTGCAATTAAATAGATTTTATTTATCATTATCTACTTCCATTTAAGGGATTATTACACATGTTCTAATTACCTTTCTTTTTATTCTTTCTTTGTGATACCCACTAAAAGATACTTATCAAATAAAGTTTAACATGCTAATTAAGAAGAGATGAGATATGTTACTTTTGAGTAAGAATAATAATAATACAAATAAATATAAATGAAATAAGTGAAACCCTTATCAACATAGAGGATGGCCAAATAACAAATATAAATAAGGAGGCAATAAAGGAAGAAGAGGAAAGAAGAAAAAAAGTCTTAGTGACAAAGTTTTTCTATTATCTTAATGCAACCTCAAAGAAGTACATGATATTTCTTTTGAACAAAAAAGTAGAGCTGTGAGGAGAAATAAATTCATTAGTTTAATATTGCCAAAACCTCAAATCTTGAACATGATCCTTTAAGGAATTCTTAGTAACAAGAATGGTAATGATAGTCAGAAGATGAAGGTTTATAAGGAAGGCGAGATATTTGTTATCTTAGAACTACCATATAAAGATGAAAAATGGAAATTGCATATCTTTTATTTTATTAGTTTAGAAGTGAATAATGTGAATATGCTATTAAACATGATATTTGTAAACAATAGGGAAGATTACCCTTTTCAAAATAATATAATAGCAAATAATGTGGCAAATTTGTGTTGAAATGTACACAAGTTGAAAGATTTTTAGAAAATTAAGTCATTTTTAGGAATTTAGTCCATAATGTCTTAACCCACTAGAAGATGGGATTACTGGCTCAAGAATCAAACTAGGTAGGTTAAACTTATTAGAAGATAGGATTTCAAACCCTGTTGGCTGAACCCACTAGGAGGTGGGAGTACTGTCTTGAAATTTGAACTAGGTAGGTAAACCTATTAGAATATAAGATTTTAAACCTTATTGGTTGAACCCACTAAAAGGTGGGGTACTGTCTTGAAAATCAAACTAGGTACGTTGAACCTATTAAAAGATAGGATTTCATACCCTATTAGTTGAACCCACTAAAAGGTGGGGTACTGTCTTAAAAATCAAACAAGGTATGTCGAATTTAGTAAAAGATAAGATTTCAAACTTTATGGGTTGAGCCCATTAGAGGGTAGGATTACTACTTTGAAAATTAAACCATTTCTAATCAAGCCTACCAGAAGATAAGAATTCTTTCTATTCAATTATTTTGGCTGAACCTATTAGGAGATAGGAATTTGAACCATACTAGTCGAACCTATTAAAAGGTAGGGATCTTTTGTTTGAAAAATGAATTATTCTTATTAAACCTATTAAAAGATTGGAATTCATATCATAATGGTTTAGCTTACAAATAAGGGATAACTTTAAGAAGTTAAACTCATCAGGATTTAGAACTCTAATCATGTTGATCAAAAGGTTGAACTCGATCTATTTTGTTTAAACCCGATGGGAGGGTGTCACTACCATAAAGATTGAACCATTTTGGTCCAAACCTATTAGGAGATAGAATCTTGGAACATAATGGTTGAGCCCACTAAGAAGTAGGAATGTTGTCATGAAAATTGAACTATTTTTAGGCTTAGACTATTAGGAGACGGGATTTTAAACCCAATTGATTAAACCCGATGAGAAAGGGCTACTGTCTACAAAAAAGTTAAACCTTTTTTAGGTTCAAACCCATTAGGTGACAAGAGCTTAAACCATAATGATTGAACCTAGGGGGAGGTGGGACTATCATGAAAATCGAACCTTTTAGATCAAGCCTACTAGGAGGTAGGATTTTAGACCCTGTTTGGTTAAAGGATAAGGTTAACTATCTTAAAGATTGAAACAGCTGGCAACAAACACATTAGAGATAGGAATTTGAATTACATTGGTTGAATGGAAGCAATTCATTTCAATTCGATCAAATCCACATTCTGTTATTTTTGGACACTTCTAATTCTAGTAGAGTAGCATAAAAAGGGGGTAGCTATAGACACCTAATTTATCTGAGACATCTAATTCACTTGACATGGACTCAACGATAATTTGAATAACATAAGTGCATATTAATCGTTGCTAATTTGCTGCCCATCCTCATACCTATTTATTATCTTTTTGTTAATACTAGAATTTAGATGTAATATATTAAGCTAGTTATTAGGTGCACATTTAGAAAAATTAAGATACGTATAATTCATTTCATTCGAGAGATTTTTTTTAAAAAAAAGAATGCAAAAATATGAATGGAAAATAAAATTTTTTTTGAATTGAATTGAAATTAGGCCTGAAGGCATAAAATCCAATCCATGTTTACATGCTAAAATAAAATTGGATTTTCAAGCCCAAAACCAATGATAAACAATATATTTATGCTAATATTTGTTCTGGCATTCCATATTACATGCTTAAAAATTACATTAACCCAAGGCCTAAGATCCAGATGAGAGATAAATTTGCATATGCCTTTTCTTGTTTAGGTTTAAGGCTTAAATATAATCGCTATTACAAATTTGAAATAAATTGAGTAGACTCAATCTGGGCCTGCATCCGATACAAATAAGTAAAAGATCCATATTTGCAAATAATAATGGGTCGTGGGCTCAAGTCCATCCAATCATATGTCAAGATTCGGGCCAATTCACTTAAGGCCCAAAATTAATACAATAAATAAATAAAAGTTCAAAGTCATTAAAAAAAATAATCTTAGGCCTTAGCTTGAGATCATTTATTTACATACCAAAAGCTAATATAATATAGGAGTAAAAAATGATGAAATGAAAAATAATAAAAAATTTAAATTTTGAATATCTACTTCTTAGGTTGGGCTCTTAGTTACACCTGCAAGACCCATAAACTAATTAATAAGGATGTAAAGCTAACACACTATGGATAATGCATAAATTCTACATTTAAGTCTGGAGCTATTTAATGGAAAAGATTTCTTATAGAAAAAAGTGGATTTATACCATACTTTACATTATGTATGCATAGTGTTTTTCCCTATTATAAAAACCAAGTCAATAGAAACATTAAGGGGGAAGAAGAGATTGGTGAAGAAGGTTGGTGAGCATAATGGGAGTATACAATATGAGAGAAGAAGAAGATTGAAGTTTTCTAAATAGGTACTATTTATTTTTGTGTTTAGAAACATAATGGTAAATTCTAAGTTCTTTAAGAAAAGGGGGCAGTATTAATCCCGTATTAAAGAATGCAGATAATGTTAGTATTAACATAATTACAATTATAGTTCTAAAAAGCATTTCCATCATTATATACTTAAGAATATTCATTTTGTTTGTAGTTTCCTTCAGATCTCATATAAGACATTCATATTCTTTATTTATAGTCCACTTAAATCTTTGGATATAAACACAAATATTTATGTAGCTTAAAGATCAAATGTAGTATCTATAACTCCTTAAGGGTTTAATCATCATACAATTTATTCATGTTATGCAGTTAGAGCGGTAAACAAATAAATAAAATTTTAGGATAGATTTTAAAGGTCTCTACTTCATCATTAGGTAAAAATCCTTTCCATTTCATTTAAAAAAAAAAAGAAAAATCATTTTTTCAAAATGTTTTTTCTGTTATGGTCTAAAATAAGGAAAATAATTAAAAGCTTTTGGGGGCTAAAAATATAAAAAAAATAAAGCAAGTGAAAATATATAGAGAAAAATAGGTTAAAATCTCGACATTTAAAATTAGGTTAAGATATAAAAAGTTCCAGAAATAGGCTAAATAAGTAGACAAATAGAGAAGATGAACCTAAAAAAACAGGGATAGTAATAACAATACACAAATAGATTTGAAACATTAAAAAGATCGAAATACTAAGCAAGGAATAAAACAAAGTTAGATCTCAATAAATAACATAAAATAAACAAAACCAATAGACCTTCCAAGTAGATATAGATGTAAAAATGGGGAATGTGTACTCATATCCAAAATACTAGTTCTTTAAAAAAAGGGACACTCAATTCGTGAAGTGTCCAGAAGAAAACAGAAAAAAGGTATTTTTAGAAATCAAAATCGCAAGCAAAACTCAAAGACACAGTAAAATGATATATACAACAAAGATCATAAACATGCACTCAAATGAAATATACACCCATAGACTTAATAGAAAAGGTAAAAACAAGTAGATTCAATGTATTCAAGACAATAAGAAAGAGCAAAATCAATAAAAAAAAATATAACAATTAAAAATGAAATAAAAAGTAAAAGGGTAACAAACCAAATACTATCTTAAATCCATATATTTAGGGAATAAAAATCAAATAAAGTCTTTTTTTTTTAAAAAAAATAATTTTTAGACCTTTTTTAAGGCCCTAAAAAATCATAAATAATGACAAAAAAAATTTAAACGGATCTAAAAAGGGGACTTTTTTTTACAGATATGAGATCAAGAGGAAAATCAATGGGATATTATCCATCAAAAATCCAAAATCCCGGCTTAGATTTAAATCTCCTGTAAAGAAAATAAGAAAAAGTAGTTAGAAAAACAAAAAAAAAAGGAAAAAACACAAATTAAAAAAATGAAAAGGCTACTTAACTTAAGCATAAAAAATGAGAGTAGAGAGGTAGCGAGGTGGTAGAAAAGTAATAGATAGTGAGATGATTTTGAGGGAGATAACAATAACAAAGGGCAAGAAAAGAGAAAGAGATAAATGTAGTGGAGAGGGAAGAAGAGACAACAAAGGAATAATAAGAAGGAGAAAGAGACGGTAAGGAGAGAGAAAAAGAAGAGATAACAAAGAAAATAAAGAGAGAAGAGAAAAGAGAGAGACGATAGAGAAGAAAAATGAGAAAATAGAGAAATAATGCTTTTATGCCTAGGTTTTAAAGTGAGGAAAGTCGGAATTATCCCTCTCTCTTATTAGGAAAAAAAGGTTCTAGAAGAGGGCAATTATGTATTTTCTACATTGGGTATAATTTAAAGAATTTGAAAATAAGGAACCAATTAGATAATTAGTCATTACCTAATGAATATAGCCCAAAAATTACATTTAAGTCACTAAAGTTTCTACAATTATGAAATAAACATGTACCTTAACATAATTATGTTTCAGAAATTTTGATAATAATAACAATTTGAATAATAATATTATTTTGTAAAATAATGAATTTAACAAACAATTATATTATTTAACTAATTTATTTCTTTAATAATAGAAACTTATATTTATATATATATATATATATATATATATATATATATATATATATATTGCACTTCTAAAATAGATAAGTTAATAATCATTTAGGAAGTATTGTTGAATCGGCTGCATAACACACGTTAGTACAGAAGAAAACACACATAATTATAATATTGTGCATTAAAAATTATTATTGAATATCTATTTTTTTTTCAAAAGTATAGGTAATGATAATAAACTGATAAATAATAAAAAATAATGGAATTTAAGTGAATCATTTTTTAAATGTGATTTTTTTAGGGTCAATCATTAATTTAGGCAGTTAATTAGTTTATTCCTATGCCTTCTTGGAAATAAAAAATTTATTCTTGATGACATAAAAATTTTTATATTTCTATAATAATTGACAAAATGATTAGATTTTATCTCATAGAAATGTACATGATTAGTTATAATTAGGTTATTATGTATTAAACATTTATGAAATTCATTATTAATTAAAAATGAGGAAAATAAAAATTCTATTAGATCATTTGAAAAAAATAAGTCAGCATTGATTTATCAATAATTAAATAAATTAGAAAAATAATAGACTTTTATACATTCCTCATATAATAATGTAAATATTTGCTTTTCTTTTATTTAGGATAAATAAATCAAGATATGAAAGTTAATAAATACAATTTAAAAATTTGAAGGCATAAATTCCCATTTTAAAGTTAATATTGATTTTAAAAAATATTATTACATTTTAAAACAAATAAATTAATAATCAGTTAGAAATAACAGATTTGAAATTGACAAAAATCCTATAATAAAGTAAAAACTATTGTTACCTTAAAAGAGAGATTTTCATTAATCACATAATTTATTTTTACTAGTATAAGACAAAATTCAAATATGAGCCACATTCAATATAATTAATTCCCAAAATTCATTTATCGAAATAACATTAATTTCATTTGAGTTATCATTGATTTTAAAAGTGTATTACAATTGAATATTATCAAAAGTTTGAAAATTATATCATAGCACAATATACCCTAAATTGAGGACATTATGGGATGCCTAACACCTTCCACATGTGTAATAAAATCCCTAAACCCAATAAAATGTAAACCGATATTTTGTGTCTAATTACACTTATTATAATTGGTAGTGACTCCTATTTTTTCAATCTTTAGAGGGTCAGTTACACTTGAATTTATTGAGATAACAATAATATAATATAGTAATAAATTGTAAATTTGAGAAAGTTGATGATATAAATTTATGCATAAAAGTTATGATATACGAAAAGAACACATCGACTAAATATGACACGACAATTATATGTGTGAAAAATAATTAAATATGAGAAAGTTAATTATCAATATGCCCTGCTAGCCTAGATAGTTGCAGTTAAGATAGGTTGACTGGTTAACTAGAAAACTTTTATGTGGTATTTTAGTGTTTACATGGCTATTTGGGGAGAGATACTCCCCTACATTTTACTTAAGGAGAGTTACTCCTTTACATGTTATTTAAGGCCCTTACATGTTACTCGGACACACCGTGCCTTACATGTTACTTGTTATATAGACATTTCAGTGTCTTACATGTTACATATCCCGTTATCCTGGCCTAGATAACTATTGTATGGTATCATGTGCATCAAATGATACATGTAAAGACAAAATAAAAAAATAATTCAATACCAATAAAACAAATTACATATAAGCTTGTGAATTTATTTAGTTTAAATACATAAGGGCAAAACCTTATAAATGATAAATGAAGAAAATATTAAAGGAGTTAATCTAATTAAAATATAATTAATTGGAAATTAATAAACTAATTAAGTCGCTAACGTGATTATGTGTGATACTAAGGTTATGTAATATATAATATGGAAAATATGAATTTATTTATACATAAAATGATGTGGTTGAATTGGAAAAAGGTTAAGAAATAAAAAACTATAAGAAAATAAAAAGTTTTACGTCATAGCTCAAAATAGGCGAAACGAGAGATCCAATCTCAGTAGTGCGAGGTTTGTTCGTGTACAATAAGGCCTACCAAGTGTATTAGTTAAGTTTTAGTATGCATTATGTCTGTATTCCTTTATATAATGTAAAATGTATAATATGGAAATAATATACATGATGACTAAATATAGAAGTTACTTATAAACATTTTAAAACATGAAATGTGTATAAGTTTATTTTGATTAATGAAATAATATTTTCATTTATTATCTCTTATATAATTTGTGCATATGTAAACATGTACATGGCATAAAGGATAATCGTAAAAGAAATATGGCATCCTATATTCGGATCTGTTTACGATTTAGGTATAGGGTATTACATAATTCACCATAAAAATGGGGATTGGCAAAATTTTTTCTAGGACTAGAAGTTGCAAGAACGGATGTTGGCATTTTTCTTAATCAGAGAAAATATGTTTTAAACTAGTTGATAGATGTGAGAATGCTTGGTGCTAAACTAGCAAAAACACCTTTTCTTAAAGGAGTGAAGCTAATCACTTATGAAAGAAAACTACTTGCTAATCCTCAATAGTACAGAACATTAATTGGGACTATTTATCTATGTTTTACTAGACTCAATATTACATACTCTGTTTAGCAATTAAGCCAATTTGTATAGTCACCAAGAGACTCCCATCTTAAGTTAGCTATGTGGGTCTTAAGATACTTAAAGGGAGCCTTATCTCTTGGACTTTTATTCTCTATTCAAAATGATTTGTACATTAAAACTTATTTTGATGCTGATTAGGAATTGTGCATGGACATTAAGAGGTCTTTAATTGGATTGTACTGCCTTGAAAATTCTGACTTATAAAGTACTTTTCGGGATATGAATAGTATTTTTCAAAACTCGAGTCACACTAATGTGACCAAAGGGAAGTATTAGTCATAACATAATTTTGGGCAAAATTTAGATTCAAAATGAAGTCATTAAGATGGTTAAAAATTCAAGAAAAGATTTTATAACAGTGTCTCATGAGTAGTGACGTAGGTAAAACTGAACCATAAAATAATTTATTTTTGCTCAATAAATTCGAGATTGATACGACCTGATACTTAAATATTCCAAATAGTCAATTGGCATTGGAATTGGAATTTTTAAATATTGGGAAGTATTTTATCTAAAATGGGGAAAAGATTTAAGTATAGTTTTATTATCGATTTTTCTTGATTTTTGAGCTAGGGCTTTTAGAGGTTTGCAGGTCTTGATAGCAAGATTTTGTAAGGCTTATAAAAGGATAATTAAGGGTTAAATGGGGGATGAAAAAAAATTAAAAGAAAGAAAGAGGAATAGGGTTAAAAATGAGGACTGTTGGATTAATAGTGATAAAATCATAACCACCCAATTTGTTAACCAAGTCAATGATCAACATGGACCATTTAAATGAGTCAAAATGGAAATAGTGTTAGCTGCCTTCTTTTTCCTTTTTATTTCCCTTGAGATGATGCCATAGGAGAGTTCATTCTCCTCCATTTCTTCTTCTTTCTTCTCTAATTAACCCACAAATCCTCACATCCAAGCCATGTTTTTGTCCCTTCATGGCCCCTAAAACACCCTAGAAGTGAAAAATCAAGGAGAAGATTAGAGATTTTCATGGTAAAGCTATGAAGTGAATAGTCACATGATTTTTATCGGGTCAAATTTTTTGGGTTTTAACATTTGTCTAAGGTTCCTAGGATGCCAAAAGAGGTTTTATTAAGTCAGATTTGATTGTATGATTTTATATGGAATTTGACGCAAACTTTCCTGAATATGTAGAGCAAGGAGATCAAAGCAAGAAAAAGGGCAAAGAGAAGGCCTAAGTTTTTTCTTGTTAATGTATTTTGGTCGCTTTGTAAGTGTAATTAACCTAACATATGCATAAAGTGTGTATAAACTTGCATTTATTATTTGTATGACATTACGCCATAAATGCTATTGTTGGAAATTTGGTGAAATGTGATTAATGTAACATGAGTAAACTTGTTTTGTGAGTAATATGATGATTTGAATAAGAATAAAATGATGTAGCTAGGATTGATGTAGTGGTCGAAATCCTTAAGTAGCCTAAAGCATATAATTTTTGTTACATAATATGAATTATGAGCATAATCAAGACCTATGGCCTAAAAATTGAGTTATATGAGTTTAATTAATGCTAATGTGATGATAAAGATGTAGTAGGGAATATTTGGCATAATGTGGATTTATTAACCTAATAAGTGTGTGAACCATTATGGCTTAAGTAGGAAGAATTGAACTTATTAAAGACATGTAAGGTTTCAAGTGTTAAATGAAACTAAATAAGTATACTTTAATGCCTTTGTGATGATAATTATACATTAAATGTACGAAGAAGGATTTAGATTATGGATACTAATAAATATGTTCACCAAAAGGCTAAGGTAAGTTAATCTACTATTGATGAGGTTCTATTGAGGCTAAGTACACATATTATGCTTGCTTTAGCAATTAAGTACTTTTATGTTGTAAGTAAGTGTTATGTATTATGTATGATTATGTGTATGTGTTTGGCCCTACTTTTATAAAAGGCATAATGAGATAAGCAAGACTTTCATGGGTGTATTACATGGTTATGGCCGAATGGCCTCGCAAGATGAGTTTTAGTGCTTTAAGCCCATATTAAGTAAGTATGAACTATTATGTGAGCATGATAATGTGATTTTAAATTCTATGCACATATGAGTATGTAATGTGGTTAAACTTAACTTATGAGCTTAAAAAGATCATAATGTTGCTTTAAAGTTTAACTTATGCAGGTGAAACACTATAAGTATAATAGTGCCTGATATGATTAGACAACCTAGATTGGATAGTTAACCGGTCAACTAGAGAGATATAACAACTGCTAGGGTACCATCAGGTACAATACTAGCTTTCGGGCAATCATATTGGCCTTGGGACAATGATATAGGCCTTCGAGCAATTATTTAGGCCTTTAGGCAACCATACAGGCCTTCGGGCACCATATAGTCTTATTATCCAGTTTTGGTTAGTTGTTTTCTAGGTATGGGCATGAGTAACAATTTGATACTATAATTAAATTATGATCTAAAGTAAAGGTGAGACAATTAATAATATAGCTATGTTTGATAAATGATATTGTGGTTAGTATGTGAGAGCACCACATATGCCTATATTTTAAGATATTGTTCATGCATTTACGAAAGCTATTATACATGTATCTCACATTCTACTTATAATTCTACTAATTCTATTGAATTATTTTATATGCATGTGTGCATGTGGTCATACATATGTTATGTAGAATACACTACTAAGCATTTGCTTAGCGCATCGATTTATTTGCGGTACATAGGTTAAGGAAATAGATTAGAGTCAAAGCCTCAATATCAGCAAGTGATCAAGAGAAGATTCTTTTGGTATTTTGTTTTTCTTTAGTATGATATGTGATGTAATCTTATAAAGGCACTCTTATGTAATTGAACTATTAGGCCTAATTTGTAATGTAAATAAATTTGTAACTCTTTACCACTCTATTTCACCTTATTTATATAAGTATGCATGATGATGTATGACCTGTATGATATCTCTTCCTAATGTATGCTTGATGAATGTTGAGTTTGAGTTTTGAGGGTTATATGGACCTACATGATAGTGTGTTGTGTTGTGATATTTTAGAAGTGTTGTTTTTATGCAGGTTACTATTTAAGATAATGTTTTGGTACAACTATTATGCTGTCAAATTTTCGACATAAGGACCCTATTAGTATACCTTGCAAAATGATTTTTGATTATTCACATTTTGAAAATCTAATGCATGCAAAGAAACATTTCTCAATAAAAGCAACTTTAATTTATAAAGGATTTCTATAAGGGTAGTTCGGATATCAGTTTGTGTATCGCTTTTATTCGGGTCCAGCGATTAGATCGGGTAAAGTTTGTCTCATGAATTTTGCATTTTCTTAGAAAATTACCTTATATCTTAGAAAGATAAAAAAGCAACAAATTGTGCCAAAATATTCAATTAAAGTTGAATACAGATACATGGTAGATATTGTTTTGAGCTCTAGCGAATAAATTCTTTGTTATAAGATTTTCAAGTGCCGATTCACTATCCAATTCCTCTTTGGTGCAACAACATGGTTGAGATTCACAATGCATTTAATTTAGCGTTTCACGAGAGAACAAAACACTTGGATATAAATTGTTACATTATATATATTTAATATTTTTAATTAAATTTAATATATATATTCTTGTAAAATATGATTAATTAAATTTAAATATGAATTTTTTATAATCATCTTAAAT
>CANXYI010448655.1:0-10707 GCA_948208565.1 Hura crepitans
TAAAGTGTGTAAATTATTGGCTAATTCATTTACAAGTAACAATAAAAATGTAGTAAATAAAAATAATAATAATAATAAATATCCAATAACCATAAAACACACTCTAAATAAATCTCATAAATTAAGGCCTCAGCGTGAGATGCCTAACACCTTCCCCATGTCGGAATAACCCCGAACCCAGAATATAGACTAGAATTGTTAGGTGTCTAACTACACCCTAATCAGCTAGTGGCGACTCTCAAGCCTCGTCGCGGGTCGAGTTGCGACACACAGGTTTCTATTATAGTTTTAATGTTCTAGTATTTTACATTTTTGGTCCATTAGGTTTAAACTGTAGGGATAAAAACAAAGTGTTATGGGTGATAAGAATGGAAGAGTATTTGTACGGTGTAAAAGGAGACAAATATATGGTGTTAGATTCTCTCAATCTCTTGGGCTTAGATTCAGTAAGATGCTTATTCAATTTTTACCCATAAACATTGCTTGCTTACTATTTAATTTTCCTTCAGTTTTTTGTGCTTATATCTCATTTTTTTAAAAGTTCCATTAGTTTAGTAATAGAGTGTGGGATAGACTCTTATTATTGTTTATTTTTCTTTATCTTTCTTTCTCTTTTTTATTTTCTCCATTTTCTCTTATCAGAAGCTATAATAATCCAAAATGTTTACATATGTCAAGATTAAACAAACTAGTCTTAATTAAATTAATGTCGCATATGTAATGATTATCAATATTCATGCTATCACATAGCAAAACATCATCTAAGAGGATAAAATGTGAGAACATATCACTAAAATGGTAAAGGGGTTTCTAGACTTTAAATTTGTTCATAAGTATAAAATATTTTCAAAAAGCAAACATAAGGGTTAGTTCTCAATCTTTCTTGGTAGCCAAGTTACTGAGGTCTTGGGTGGTAGTAAGGAAGGCTTTATGTTCATCAATATAATGCTTGATATGATAATGAGTGCCTCAAATTACTCTTGGCTATAAATGACATTTCATTCATCTCAACATTAAAACTCTTCCAATCAAAATTGAATTGTTTATTTTTCTTTTTTGCCTCATTCTCTTCCTCGAGATTAATGGCATCATCCTTGGGAGACTCCCAATCATTAATGCCTCTTGCCTTTAAACCATCTTTGAGATATAAAGCCATATTTTAAATAAACATCTTTATTTGATCCACCTCTCTCGGCTTATCCTTTATTTCTAACACTGTAGATCTCTATCGAGTAATATACTTAGTGAAAGTGTCAATGGACTTCTATTGGAAGAGCTTTAAGTCTTTTAAAGTGACCTCCACACCAACATTACAATGTCATTGATCTATAAAAGCTCTTGCTAGTTTTTCCTAATCTTTTCGAGTCTTTCCTTATAAATTATGATACCAATCCAATGCTTTGCCAATTAAGAACATGCTAAACAAATCCATAACTTGTTTTATAGAAAGCCTTTTTCCCTTCATAAAGGTCATATAATGCTTCAAATGTAACATTGGGTTAGTTGTTCCATCAAATTTGCTCAAACTTGACACATCAAAATCTAAGGAGATATCTTGTAAGTCCAACCCTTTTGTACTAGTTATCAACCTAGATATAGCTTTAGTATCATCTTGTGATCTTCGTATAGTCAAATCCTTTTGTTTTGCCACTAAAGACTTAGTAGAACAATCCTTGTCATTTAAATCAAGTTTATTAGTCAAGTCTTTCCTATAATCATTCTCTATATTTACCATAAACATCATTTTTTTCTTATCAATAAGATTAAAAACAGCTTAAGTATAGTGTATAGGTAGAGGTAGAGGTGTGTTTGAGATTCAATGCCAAGTGTTTAGGCGTTGTTTCGAAGTGGTAGTCAAGGCAGTAAGCATCTCACTTTTGAGTGAGGCCAACGCTTTATTAAATTCCCTTTTTATTCGATTAAAAGCTTTTATAACTTCCTTTTAGAAGATAGGGGCATTTTGGTCGTCAGCTATGATATTGATAATGATGATCTTTTAGATAGTGAAACAGAAGTTTATCAATTGATGGGCCATAATGAGATGTCTACCATTTTTACCAAATAATTGGTCTCTGTGAGCTATCAACCATAAAGGGTTTCTATAATGTACGACATAAAATTATTCATGATACATGTATGCTTGATGTGCAGCATAAACAAACACATATAATTTCCTTCCAACCTTATTTATCCTACACATGAGGTCTAGCCAGATTGTCCTAAGTAGGCTTTATTCAAGCATTAATAGGGAAAGCATAAACATGAATAGTGCAAGATTTGAAATCAATAATATAACACGCTTTATTCTAGGCATACACAAAATTTTGATGATTGTCATTTGAAGGGATTTTTGTCATTCAAAGATAAAAACAAGTTTAACCTACCATGGGTGTGAGCTAGATAGAGCTCACAATAAGGGATTTTCAAGTGTTGCCACTCAGTACATACCAAGAACCAATTAACTTCACGTAAGTGTTTTAACCCAAGATAAGGACCAAGCCATTGATCATCAAAGAACTAGATTTGCAATTGACACATAATAATCATTACATATTGTAATCAATATGTGTTTTTCATGTTAACCAATGAAACCATTTTTTCTAATACAAGATGTAATCCCTAAAATCTAAATTTTCATTAAGCACATAAATAATATAATTGTGATAAAAATAAAATAAATAATTCATAATAAAACATGATATGGAATTTTTTTTATCAATGCAACTACTTAATTATTCAATATAATTCTCATTAATCATGCCATTATTCATATACGAGATGGAAAGTGTGTTTACAGCTTAAATACAAAATTATGTAAATAAAGTTTAAAAATGAGCTTTATGAATAAACAAGCTGGAAAGCTATATAAAGTAAGAAAACATGACTTTAACCTACCAATCCTATAAGCATGATGAAAGATGATTATAACTTAAAAACACAATGTTAACAACTAATATTATGAGAAATCGTGTGAAAAAAGAATCAAAGTTACAGTCATAATGAATAATCAAAACATGCAATTGTATTTTAATGGAAAACATGATTTTTAATGTAACTAACCATATGACACTTATGAAAACATGATTTTTGTTATGAATAATGTATATTTTGGCCCTCAAAACTTACCCATAATAAAGCTTTAAGCTTAGGAATGATTTCTAATGGAAGAGTACCCAATCTGCAGAATGATTTTCCACATGGACATAATAATTTCTCTCTAAGATTCCATAATATTCTGAATAAATCAAAATATTGTTTACTACTTAAGAACTCAATTAAAGCTCTCAAGAAATTCAAGAAAACACTTAGTTTGAGCAATCTATTGAATTATATGTAGAATGTTTGATTATTTCTCTTGATGGGAAAAAATGAATAGTTGTTAATTCTAAGGAGTTTCACTCTTTTTTTCTATATACTTTTGATATTTATATTGATCAGAATAAGCTTAGTTTAATTTTATCCGAGTTTTAGTCTTCTAAGACTAGGGTTTAAATTAAAACATGATTCTGTCATGTTTATTGAGTTTTAGAATATACAGTCATGCAACTATTCACAAGAGTTAATAGAATGTATGGTTGCACGATGGTCACATGATGGAAGTATGGTCGCATAATGTTTTCCTTATGAAATAC
Organism: Hura crepitans; assembly: GCA_948208565.1. NCBI lineage: Eukaryota > Viridiplantae > Streptophyta > Magnoliopsida > Malpighiales > Euphorbiaceae > Hura > Hura crepitans. The sequence goes on from CANXYI010448655.1 coordinate 3,633, forward strand.
AGATTTTTGGTGTTTCTAAGGCTTACAAATGGAATCTACTTACTCTTATTCTTCATGTTATCTCTACTAGGGATTATTCTAAATATTTATATATAGTTTTTCATTCATTTTGACCTTTTTCTTCTTAGAGTACAAAAATGACCATTTTACCCCTAGTTAGAATTTCCATTTTTTCGATATTCCTTTGCGACAATCATTCATTTGCCTAAATCATGAATCTAGTTACCATTATTGGGCTTTTTGGGACGTAGAAGCTAAAGCTTACAGTTGCCCTTCCTTTAATGAAATTTGCAAAACATTCGGGTGTGATGCAGATTTCATTAAAGTTTGTAATGTAGCGTATATATGAGATGAGAGATATTTACATATGATTACTTAGAGTTTTAACATTTTATCCTACACCTCAGAGTTGTGACTTTGTTGACAATTTGTTCTACATCTTGAAACACTTGGATTTTTATGATTTGTCTTACGTCTCGAACTGTGACTGTGTTCACTATTTGTCATAAGTCTCAAATTGTGACTATGTTGATGATTTCTCCTATGTCTCGAATTGTGACTATGTTAATGATTTGTGCTATACCTCTAATTATGGCTGTTGTTGACAATTTGTCTTATATCTCATATTTTGACTATGTCGACAATTTGTCCTATGTCTTGGACTGTGACTGTGTTGACAATTTGAGGTAAACCTGGCAGGGGTGTGTATGGGATATGGGATATCAAAATCGAATAAAAAAACTGTACTAAAATATGCCGAACCATAAAAAATCAATTTTTTTTAAAAGACCCGTCCCAAGTCCTGAACTGAATTTAAATTTGGGACGGGACTGGGATTAAGTATTAGTCCGTTCCATCCTAACTCGATTATCCATCTTCAACCAATTCGAACCAAAAATGGGACATCTCGAATCAACATATTTTATTAAATGTATTATATATAATTATGTATAATATATATATATATATATTTAATAATAATAATATATAATTATATATTATATAATTACACATCTTTTGATAGATTTATAATATCCTTATATTATATAATTATTAGATTATAATATATAACTAATTATATATAATATATATTTGATAATAGGATTATAGTTTTTTTAAACCTTAATGTATCTTACAATTTAGTCATTTAGACATTTACCAATTAACACCACATTTCACATTCATAGCCGCCCCGCCCCCAATTTCCCTTATTTTTTATGTCTTCTTTTTTCGATGTACATTAAATCCACGCTCAAAGGAAGGCTACAAGTTTGTTGAGTTTGAATTTAGTTTCTTTTTTTTGTTTAATGATGTGTTATGTTTTTTACAAATATATTTACTATAATTCAAATGAAACATAGTTGGAATTTATTTTTCATTCTCTTACATTATTAATATATTTTAAATGGAATATTTTGGTCCTGTTTTGACCCATACCATTCCAATGTGTCCAATAGTCCTAAAATCTCATCTCGTTTTGTCTCAAAAAATGATTTGGGATAGGATTGATTCATTAAAGAAATGGGATGGGATTAGCACTTGAATTTTAGCATTCCAGAAAGTTTGGGATAGGACTGGAATTTAATAAATCCCAAACCATCCCGTCCTATGAATACCCCTAAAACCTAAGAGTCACGACTATATGATTAGTCATTTTCAACATTCTTGATGTGGACTAAGGCTTGAATCATGACTTGTTAATCTTGAAGTGATGATTTTAATATCTCAATTTTAGATTGCCTTTGGATTTTTTTATACTCATCTTTGCTTTAAGTGTATCTTTGTCTTTTTCATATTATTGAGATAATCCTTCCAGTAGAATTCGAATCTTGATAGTATTGCTCTTGACTTTATTTTAGGCCCGTATATCTATTTTGGTAACTTTGAGCTTTGGCTATATATAAGGACAAAATTTCATTTCTTTTGTATTACTTTTTTTTTCTTATTAGAAAACCAAAACCTTCTTTCCTTTTCTTATTTTCTCAAATAATGCAAACTCCCAATCATCTTGGTTTTGTCTTTTAAGACCTATTAGTCCGAGCAAAGCCTCCTAGGATTTTTGAAGATGGTATTAATATACTATTGGATTTACTATCACACTTGTCTTCATTAGCCATGGAATAAGTAAGTGGACCTTATTCCAATCTAGCTTTATTTTGCTTTGTTTTTATGAACAAAAATGAGATATAAGGCTAGAATCATAGGAATTAATCATGTAGGCAAAAACCTAAATCAATTAGATCTATTTCAGGCCTTAAATTTTGAAGTTGAACAAAATAATTCAAAAAGTCATGCTTGTAATCACATTATTTATGAGTACAGTCACACAACTATTCATAAACATTGCGCGATGGTTTATAGTTCCATAGCTATTCACAAACGTCATGCGATGGTTTATGTAATTGCGTAATTGTACACCACGACTATTGAGGTCATTTTGCTACTTTAACTTTAGCCTAATTTCTCTTCTTCTCCTCCTTACAGGATATTGTTGATTATAAAAAGGCTAGTAACCTTTCAACTGTCATATCTTTATTCAATATTCCTCCTCAGTTGGTGAAGGGTAGAATTAACTATACCATTTTCTTTTATCTTATCTTAGCTCTAGCTTAGACTATTAGAAGAGAGGATGTGTATCTATAGCACTAGTTGATAGATGGTTTGATACTACATATAACCTCCATTCACCCTATGGAGAGGATACTATTAGCCCTATAAAATTTGTTGCAATCATAGGTATTCCTTGTGGTGGTTAAAGAATTGTTTTTTGACAATTGTTTGTTATACCCTACCATTCAGTAGGACTTCATTACTACTTTACTTGGATTACACCCAAAGATAAAAGGTAGTAATATCATATATTATTCCTTTATCATTGAGCATTGGTCCAAAGCTATTCTTGAGGATCATCCTATAGAGGTAAAGGTTGATAAGGTTATGAGAGGGTTTATTTTAGTGCTTCTCAAGTATACCTTATTCACTAATACTAAGAGTACTATCGGGAATCCTTTCCTTTTGGCTTTTAGTGATCTAGGTGCGATCTTTAATTAGGATTTGTGGTTTTTAGCTCTAGGCATGTTGTACATGTGTCTTAACATGAGTTGTTAATGCATGGTGAAGACATAATAGGATTTTATCATGGTTATTGAGGCATAGATTCCCTATTCTCTTTTTTTCCTTTTCCACTTCTTCTTATTTTCCATCTTATTTCCTTTTGAAAGGTTTAAACCTATGAGAGAGGGATCATTCCTCATTTTGCTTCAGCCATCATTCCAAATAATGAGTTTCCTATACTCTTGAGATGGAATTCTTCCTTAACTGAGAGGGAATATTAGGTGCATTATTACAGGACCTTCTTTAATGATTTAAAGGATAATAAGGTAACTTCCTTTCTCTTTCTTATTCTTTGTACCTTATTTTGATTCTTGTTTCATTTTAACTCTTATTTTCATAACCACAGGTACATTAATGCTAATTTGATTTAGATACAGCTAAATAGAGTATTGCCATGAGATCTTCTCTTCCCCGTATTAAGTAGAAGTACCTTCTAAAGGGCCTATCCTTCATGTGTTAGTATTTTGGTGAAAAGGTGTTAAAGTGGCATAGGGGTTACAATTTAGGCCCATCCCTATAGATCCAATAAAGTCCTATTTAATTACTTTCATCCTTCTTATTAAGTTAGTTAGGCAGGGAAGACTAATGTTCTAGTTGAGACCTTGGTTGATAGGAGAGCTAGTTATGTTACCTTTATTAAGAGTTCTCTTCTGAGGAAAGTTCGTGTATCCTCCACAGTTTTTATTCTCATGAGTAATTCTAACACTTGACATTTTTCATTTTTCTTTTCTAATTATCAACTCTCTTTGGATTTTAGTTTTCTGCTTCTTCTATTTAGGAGGAGAGCTAATCTTCACAACCTCATGTTAGTCTATCTTCTTTTAAAGGGGTATTAGGTAGTTGGTCTGTGATACCTGAACCTTCCTTGTCACACCCCAACTTTTGATCTAATTTTTTCTAAAGATAGAATTGGAATTAGAAGAAAAAGTATAGAATGAAATAGGCATACAGATCGAGTAGAGTCAGTTGGTGTGAACAAAGGAGCGAAAAATGAGAAAAGGGCAAATGGTAAATACTCAAAATGACTAAGGACAAAATTGAAAATGTGTATTTGGAGGCCCAAGAGTGAGTGGAACATGTGAAAAAGGGTGAAAAATAAGAATGTATCTTATAAGGATTATGAAAATATGAAAAGAATGATGTTCGAGAGATGGTCCCAGTGAATAGTAACATTGAGTTATGAATAATGCGTCCTAAGCCTAATATGAGTTAACCATACTAAGAGATAGCATTAATTATTTGATGAATTAGGTGTAATTTGAGAAACATTTGAGGTTATATAGGATGTTAAAAATAAAAAAAATAAGATTTAGATTATGGTCTATAATAAATAGTAAATAATTCAGGGCTAAATGGAAAAATTCATAAATGTACTCAAAAAATTTCAAAACTAGCACATCTTAATACTCAAATAATCTAAGAAATATGAAAATCATGTTATTTAAATTTTTATAGCATGGGAACTATTAGAAAGAAATTAAGGAAATAAATTCAATTGAATGAATATTTATGAAAAAATGGCGGAATAGTTGGTGTCGGGAGCAAAATGGGCCATTGTATCAAATAGTAACATGAAAGATCATAGCCATCCAAGTGTAAAAGAGAATAATTGAGGTGGAAATGATTAAATGATATTTTAAAGATAATTACACATGGATTAAATCTCACCATTCATGTGTAAATGTCTTCTTTTAATCCTAACCATCCATCCTACATATAAATAACCAAAAATTAATATTATATTCATTTTGTTTTCAGCCAACTTCTCCCTCTCTAGAATATCTCCATGGCTAAAATTCTCAATGCTTTCCTCCACCCAATTTTACACCTTATTTACACCAAATAATTATTAAGTGTTATAATTGAGAGGCTATTCTATTTATCCTATTATCTAGCCACCTAAAATTCCATAGAAAGAGAAGGGTTTTGAAGAAAGAAAAGAAGTGAAAGAATGAGTGTTTAAAGGTTAAATAGAAGTGGTAAGTTGGTTTTTCAATTAGATTAATTACGTGATTAATTTAGAGTTATAAATGTCTAGTTGATAAATTAAGTACAATTATGTGATTAATGTTGTTTTGAATGGATTTTTCATAAGGAACCAATTATGGAGTTAATGAAAATGGAGGAGGGATGATGATGAGATGGAATTAAGAAAGAGAAGATGAAGGTTTAATAGTTTTAAAGACATGAGGTATATGTATATCTATATTATGAAACTTATATTTATATATTAGTGAGATGTGGTAAATTTACCTTACTATGAATTGATGCATGAAATTAGTGTTACATACATAGAATTAAGGTTCAAATGAAATGGTAGGAATGAGTGCCTAATGAAGAAAGAATGAGGAAGGTGACAATCTTGGTTAAGTCAAAAGATATGGTATGGGACAAATAAAGAAAACAAATAATATAATGGCATGATTAATAGGAAAATAGTTAGAAATGTATGAAAATACTCATAGAAATGATGATATAATTGGAATAGACATTTTTAACTTAGTGAGCTATATGTAGAATGAAAAATAGGTAGCTTAAACTAATGGCACTTAAATGCATGTAAGGTGAAAAAATTAAAAATATATACTATGAACGACATAGGTAACATTGTTACATGAATTATGAGATAGGTATAGTTAGGGTAACAAGAAGGAAAACTAAGAAAAATAACGAGATTATGGTATTAGTGGAATAATTAAGGAATGATAAATGTAGGATACGGAAAGAAATAATAAGTAAACATTGAAAGTAAAAGGGAAAATGAGCATTATGCATAAATAAAATTTATATAGTAATTACATTAATAAAAAAAAGGGAATTGTATATATTAATTAAGTATAATATTAAGGTTAATTAAATAAATATGTAATTGATGAAACAAAGGACTATTCAAGTGAGAAATACAAATATCAATTATATAAGCATATGAAAATAATTATATAAGTCAATTAAAATATGATAAAAGTTTTAAGAAGGAAATAGGTGAATAGGAATATGTGTACTTATTAAAAATAATAGGCTAATTATATAAGTAAGTAAATAAAATGATGCACATAAATAGATGTAAAATTTATATTTAATAAGAATTAGATATAAATAGAGATGTACATACAAATGTCATGAAAATAGTTAATGGAAAAAGTAAACATAGTTAAAAATAATACAGGGATATTTAAAAAATTATTAAGTGAAAAATAAAATAAGAAAACAAAAAGGCATAAAAAATCATTATCAAATTAATTAATATAAGTAGTATGTGTTGAAGAATAGGCATATAAAATATCATTACAGGAATTCAAGTAAGTAAAGGTAATTAAATAAAATAAATTAAGTAGATTAGATATATGAAATATAAATACTAATTGTGCAAAATAATAAGATACATACAAATATAATTGTTATAAATTATAGTCTTAAAACTATTATGGATAGTGGAAATTTAAGAAAAATGGTATATGAATTATAAATTGTGAAGAATTAATGTAAATATTTAGACATTATTAATGAAAGAAATGCATGGTGATAATAAATAGTAAAGCAAAGAGATGTGTATATTGAAAAGAGAAAAGTAAGGGGAAATTAAGGGAAGTTCAAGTCATGGATTGGAAAGGGTAAAATATGATAAAGATGTGTATGTTACAAATAATGCAATTATGTTGTGAATTCAATCATTTTTATGTATAAGGAAAATATGGGAAACAATTGGCTATGATGAACATTTCTTATGACAATTAAATGGACTGGAATGATTAAAAAGGCAAACATAATGAGAAAAAGGTAAATAGATTGGAATGATGGAAAGAAAAACATAAAGAGAAATAAGAAAAACCCATATGAGATACACAAGCCTATATATATATATATATCGTGGGTGTAGCCACCGGTAAGGTCCAATAAGGCCACTGCATATATATATATATATATATATATATATATATATATATATTTAATACAGGTGTAG
>CANXYI010448681.1:0-20572 GCA_948208565.1 Hura crepitans
TAGCTTTTAGGCACCATTATGAGCCTTCGGGGTAGTATTTTGGCCTTCAAGCAAAAGGTGGGCCTTCGAGTATTATACCCTATTATCTAGTCTAGTTTTGTTGTCTAATAGGTATGGGCAATATAATCCTAAATTGAAAACTATAATGGCTTCATGCTTCAAGTACTATACATTGGATATTTCTTGTATTTTTATATATTCTGTATGATCATAGACTATGATATATGGATATCTTATGAACATGAGAGTTATGCTTTTCAATATGCCATGATTTGTGATTATTGGTTTTTACCATGACATATAGTGTGCTTATATGGTAGGTTTAACCTCTCATAATTGATGTAAGTTTATTACATGATCATCTGATATTATACACATATATTATATTGGATTCACCACTAAGCTATTGCTTAGCACATAGTTTTTATGTTTGCGATGTATAGGTCAAAGAAACACAATTAGAGTCAAAGCCTCATTTATTGGAAGATTGAGCAAAAGTGACTTTTGGTATTTTGCTTATTCTTTTGTGTAGTAATGTGATGTACATATTTTAGATATAGGCATTCTTGTGTAACAATAAGGGATTGAGGCTAATCTATAATATTGTCATTTTGTAACTCGTTTAAAGATAGTAATGAGAACTTTGATTTCAATTTATGTTTAGTTGCATAAGTTGTATGATATCTCTTCCTATTACATGCTTGTTAAGTGTTACCCTTGAGATTGACATTAGAGGGCCAGATGGACCTGATGATGATGAAATTGATTGTGATTTTTTACAAGTTACTATTTGGGAAAGTGTTCTGGTACAACTATTATGCTACCGAAATTTCAACACAATAACCCCTATAGTAATCCTTAAAAATTGGTTTTTATTTATTCGTGTTTTTACCACCTTAAGGAAGTAAAGTATGATTTTATATAATAATAAAGTTTAAATCTTTATGAGTTTTTGTATAAGAAAGCATTGGATATCAATAAGTGTGCCACTCATCATTCAAATTCTGTAATCAGATTGGGTAATGAGTGTCACATTTAGTGGTATTAGAGCTCCGATTTATGCATTCCTCAATATATGGGTTACATAAGAGTGCCTTAAGATTTAGAAAGTATACATCACATTATTATGCATATGAGGCTTATAATTTGTTTTTCTTTTTCTTATAAATTTAACTATGAGTCTAAATACACTAGAAGATAATGATAAGGTTGATAGTTATGCTCTAATTTATAAAGGGCAAGCTATTGCTAGGGCCAAAGTAGTTTCCAAAAGTGAGGTTGGGTAAGCAGCATATGGACCTCAAGATCAGCATCTATGGTTATATGCAATGCTAGAGTCAGTCAGACAAGCAATTGCTACTGCTACTACACAACCCACTTCACCACCTCTACCAGTTCAGTAAGAGCCCTAAGTTACCCAAAAGACGTATCTAGAGATACTGTTGAAGAATAGGGCTAAGTTCTTTAAAGGAAAGGAGTAGTAAGTATCCAGTAAAGCTGAGTATTAGATGGATAAGATACTATGAATTATATAGTAGTTGAGATGCCCATAAGAGGAGTATACAGCTTGGGAGTGCCACATCTATATTGACTAAAAAAGCTCTCAAGTGGTGGGAGACCATTATAGAGCACATGGCACTAAAATACCTAACTTGGGAGTTCTTTCTCTGTGAGTTCAAAAAGAAGTATATCACATAGCACTATTTGGATCAGAAGAGGAGAGAGTTTATAGACCTAAGGTAGAGGCACAAAACGGTTTTAGAGTATAAGAGAGAGTTTGCTCAACTCAGTAGATATGCTAAGGCAGTTGTTGCTACAAAAGAAGAGCACTACAAAAGGTTTGAGATGGGGTTATACTATGACATTATACTTCAGATTCTCCCCTTAAAATTAGGGATTTTTTTGCTCTAGTTATAGTATGCCAGTCATTTGAGCTAGTACATAAGCTAAAGGAAAAAAGGGAAGGTCATCAAAAGAAGAGGTCTTTCAGATAGGGCTAGGGAAGCTCAGTGTCCATAGCTGATAAGAAATAAAAAAAAGTGATCACCCCCTAAGCATTAGTAGAGTCAAAATAAAAGTAGACTCAAAAGTCATGATAGGGATCCAAAGTATAGTCCTAATAGAGGACTCAGACATTATAGTCTCCATGATCTATAGTTGATAATACTCCTTAGCCTCAGTGTGAGCATTGTAATAGGAAACATCAGGGCACCTGTTAGAAGACCATGATAGGAGTATGTTGGGGTTATGGTTCTAAGGGCCACATATGAATGATTGTCCTAGGCATCCTGTAGATTCTTCTCAAAGGAAAGTTCAAAGGGATACTAGAAATCGGGCTAAGGGTAAGTAGAAGGACAAGTTAGAGAGTAGAGCTCCTACCAAAAAGTATGCTATATAGGCTAGTGAGGATATGGACTCCCCAAATGTTATAGCAAGTACTTTCTATCTCTTTGATTTTCCTATTTTAGCACTTATAGATCCAAGGTCTACACACTTTTAAATTTGCATTGCATGAACTTTAGATCGGGGGTTAGAGTCAAAAAACCTTGATCTTGACATTTTGGTTAGCAACCTGATAGGGCAACATGTAGTTGTGAACAAAGTGTATAGAGGCTATCCATTATCAGTTCAAGGACATGCTTTCTTTGCTAATCTCATTAAATTACTTTTTAATGAGTTTAATTTGATCTTGGGCATGGACTGGTTATCTAAGTATCATATAGTAATGGACCACAGAAAGAAGAGGATTACACTTTAATCTAGTGATGAGTCAGAAGTGACAGTTGTGGGTGAGAGATCAAATTATATGTCTAATTTGATATAAGCTATTATTGCTAGAAGGTTGATTAGGAAAGGTTGTCAAGTCTATTTAGCTTATGTAAGTGACACCAAAAGGGTAGAGATAGAAGCGAGTTAGATACTGATTATGTTAGAGTTTGAAGATATTTTTCTAGAAGAACTACTTAGTTTGCCACCTGATTAGGAGTTGAGTTTGTGATAGATGTATTGCCAGGCACTGCACCTATTTCTATAGCTCTATATAGAATGGCTCCTATATAGTTAAAGGAATTAAAGTTGCAGTTGCAAGAGCTTTTGGATAAGGGTTTTATTAGACCAAGTGTGTCACCATAGGCAACACTAGTTCCACTTGTCAAGAAAAAGGATGGTTTGTGTTGACTACAGCCAGTTGAACAAGGTCACCATTAAGAACAACTATCATTTACTGTGGATTGATGATTTGTTTGATCAACTCAGAGGGGTAGGCATTTTCTCCAAGATTGATCTTAAATCTAGGTATTATTAGTTGAAAGTGAAGGAAGCTAATGTTTCTAAAATGACATTTCAGACAAGATATAGCCATTACGAGTTCTTAGTGATACCATTTGGGTAGACTAATCCACCAGCATCCTTTATGGATCTAATGAACCATATCTTAAGGCCTTTCTTAGATTAGTTTATGGTGGTCTTCATTGACAACATTCTTGTGTATTCTAAGAATTAGGATGAGCATGAGAAGTATTTCAGGATTAATCTCTAAAGGTTAAAGGATAAGAAGCTTTATACCAAGCTCAGTAAATGTGAGTTTTGGTTATAGCCAAGAAAGTTATAAACAGCTTAAGAGTATGTTGACAGAATTACTGATTTTGGTTTAGTCAATTTTTGGGAAAGAGTTCACCATATACAATGATACTTCTTTAAATGGGTTAGGATGTGTACTCATGTAAGAAGGCAAAGTAGTTGCTTATGCCTTAAGATAGTTGAAACCTCATGAGAAAAATTACCCAACTTATGATATGGAATTGATAGCTATAGTGTTTGCTCTAATGATTTAGAGGCATTATCTATATGGAGAGAGGTGTTATGTCTACACCAATCATAGGAGCTTGAAGTACCTACCTATATAGAAAGAGTTAAACTTGAGACAATAGAGATAAATGGAGTTGATAAAGGATTATGATTACCTTATTGACTATTATCTAGGGAAACCTAATATGGTGGCAAATACTTTGAGCAAGAAGTTCATATCAACTTTAAAGGCAATGAACATTTTGCTTGAGGTTGCTAGATGACAGGAGTTAGTTAGTCGAGCTATAGATTAAGCCTAGTCTTTTGTAGCAAGTTAAGAAAGCTTAGAAAGATGATCATGTTTTAGAATGTTACAAATCTTATTCAAAAGGGTAAGATGGCAAAATATGAGATCAAGAGTGATGGGTATTTGTATTATCATAACCGTCTGTGTGTGCCCAACAGCAAGGATTTGAGACAATAGATTCTACAAGAGGCTCATAATACTCCATATGATATGTATCTGGGTAGTACTAAGATGTATCAAGATCCGAGAATAGTTTATTAGTGATCATGCATGAAGAGAGACATAGCTGAGTATGTGACCAAATACTTTACTTGTCAACATGTTATAGTAGAGCATCAAGTTCCATCTAGATTGCTTCATCCTATAACAATCCTAAAATGGAAATGGCACAGAGTCACTATGGATTTTGTAGTTAAGCTGCTAATCACTAAGAATAAGTGTGATTTAGTTTGGGTAGTGGTTGACAAGTTGGCCAAGTCAACACACTTTATTCCTGTGAGGAAGGATTTCTTTCTAGAGAAGCTGGTAGAGTTGTATATCGATGAGATTATTCAGTTACATGGTGTGCAATCATCGATTATTTCGGATTGGGATCCCAAGTTTACATCTAGGTTCTAATAGAAGCTTCAAAATGGTTTAGGGACAAGGCTTAGTTTTAGCACAGCTTTTTATCCTCAGATGTATGGTCAATCTAATAGGGCTATCCAAGTGCTAGAGGATATACTTAGAAGTTATGCCTTCGAGTTTAAAGGTAGTTGGGACCAATATCTATCTTTGGCTGAGTTTACTTACAACAATAGTCATCAGGCGAGCTTAGGTATGGCTCCTTATGAGGCTTTATATGGGAGGAGGTGTAGAACTCCTTTGTATTGGAGTGAGCTCAATGAATGCAAGATTATAGGTCCAGATTTGGTTCAGGATACTGAAGAAAAAATGAAGATCCTTTAGGATAGATTGAAAGCTGCTTCTGACAAACAGAAATCCTATGTGGATTTGAAGAGAAAAATTGTCCAGTATAAAGTAGGTGATAAGGTTTACCTCAAAGTGTCACCATGGAAGAAGGTTTTAAGGTTTGGAAAGAAGGGTAAGCTAAGTTTATAATTCATTAGCCTGTACAAGATCATAAAACATGTGGGACCATTGGCTTACAGACTAGCCCTACCTCCTAAACTATAATAAATACATGATGTCTTCCATGTGTCGATGCTTAAGAGATATAGATCGAATTCGTTTCATGTGTTATTAGCTGGAGAAGTGGATATATAGCTAGATTTGTCGAATGAAAAGGAGCTTTTGAAGATTTTAGCTCAAGAGATCAAAGTGTTAAGGAATAAAGTAGTGCCTTCAGTGAAAGTCCTTTAATGGCATCACAACATTAAAGAGGTAACAAAAGAGAGTGAGGATTAAATGAAAGAGTAATTCCCATATCTCTTTGATCTAGGTAATTTCGAGGATGAAATTTCTTTTAAGAGGGGAAGTCATGTAATGTCCCGAAAATCTCGACTTTTATGAATAGTACTTTCTAAGATGAATAATATTTTTCACAACCAGAGTCACACTAATTAAACCAACGGGAAGTATTAATCATAAAAGAATTTTGGGAAAAGTTTAAAGCCAATCCAAAGTCATTTGAATGGTTAAAAATGCAAAAGAAGATTTTACGGCTGTCTCTTGTGAATAGTGCCACAAGCAAATCTGAACCGTAAAATAATTCAATTTTTGCTTAGAAATTTATGGGATTAGAACAATCTAATACTTAAATATTTCAAATAATCCAATGGCACTAGAATTGGAATTTTAAAATATCGAAAAGTATTTTTACTAAATTAAGCAACAATAAAAGTTGTGTTTTTATCGATTTTTCAAGCTTTTTGACCGCGAGTTTTTACGAGGGTCAAGGTTGATATTTTAAAGGCTTATTGGATTTCTAAGAAGTGATTTTTGAGATTAGATTGAAGAAGATGGCATTTGAAAAGGGGTTTTTAAAGAAGGGATTATGGTGGCCATAGGATATATTAATCATTTGATCATAGCCATTCATTCTTGTCCTATTTAAATGGTCAAAGTAACTATTCCCATTAACCCACTCTTTTTTTCTTCTTTCTCTTTGTGTCTTCACCACTAATAAGAGCAAATCCACTATTTTTGCTCTTCTCTTCTTCAATCTAATTCAAATTACTCACTTTCAAGCCTTGTATCAACAAGGAAAACATAGATTTATGGTGAATTAAACTTGATTTTATGTTTTAATCAAGAGATTTTCAAGAAAAGAGGTAATGATAAATAGTAACCCTTTTTTATTTTGGGTCTTTTCTTTCAATTTTTATATTTTTCTTAAACTCTATGGGTTCCTAAGAACACATTTATGTGGTCGTTTTATTTTTTGGAGCTATATTTGATTTATTACGGATTGTTTAAAATGAGCCTATAATTATATATGTAGTCGAATAAACAGAGGACCTTGAAGGGAAAAGAGAAGGTGTAGTGGCTTCATAATAGTGTATTTCAGGTTTTTGGTATGTGAATCCAACCTAATATGAGTTTTAATTGTGTTCTAGAAAGGCATTTATGGTGTTTTGGTATTATGTAATTAATGCAAATATTAGAGTAATTGATATGTTAATGTGTATGATATTTGTATGGATTAAGATAATATGCAATTATGTGTTATGTGAATGAATGATATGGTCTAGGAGGATGTTACATGTGAGCCAAAATTTAGAAGCTTGTTATGGGAAGTTATTGCTTAATTTTGAGCTATTAGACATATATGTATGCTAATATGTTATAAGTATATAGGTTGGTTTGGTGGATTATAGTTAATTCATGTAATATGTGTATGAGTTTAAAGTAGATATGTAAGCTTGAGAAATGTGATAATGCCTTTATATTATGGCCAAAATGTGTGAGGGATATGTATGCATCGATAAGTGCTTGAATAAGTTTTCATTTGAGTGTTTAATGACATGATAATGGTTGTCAGTATATGTATAGTGGCTTGTAATGTATATGAGATAAACTTTTAATTGTTAAGGTTGTTATACTAAGTATGTTTGGTTCTATTTGGGTTATTGGCCGAATGGCTTATAGTCATTTGTAAAGGTCATATAGCATTTTTAATGATAGTAACTCCTTGAACTTGGTTTATGCATAATGGTTATAAATGCTAAGCCTATGGTAATAAGTATTCTTTTATGTCATGTAGGCTATGATATATGGAGTTCTAAATTGACATACTCATTATGTATATGTTAGTAATTATTCACATGAGTTCTAAATGGGATTTTATGTAGGCTTAAATATGGCTTGGCCGAATTGCCATTATGTGGCAAATATGGTGTTTAAACATTTTGTGATATTATGAGCATTTAAGATTGTGATACTTACACTGTGTAATATAACACCCATAATGCATGTATGATCTTGAATACATATATATATGGATAATTATGTTATGTGCAATAAATATGAATATTTTGTTCACATAATAGAAACATAATAAAGAATGCCTATACTTTTAAACAACCTAGTTTTGGATAGGTTGATTGATCAACTAGGGAGCTTTATATAGCAGCTGCTAGGTGCCTTCAGGTACATTATTATGAGCCTTTAGGTAGTATCTTGGCCTTTAGGTAGTATTATAAGCCTTCAGGTAGTATTATAAGCCTTTATGTAGCATCTTGGCCTTCAGGCACTATCTTAGCCTTTGAGCAAATAGTGGGCCTTTAGGTATTATACCTCATTATCTAGTCTAATTTTGTTGTCTAATAGGTATGGGCAATATAAACCTAAATTGGAAACTATAATGGCTTCATGCTTCAAGTACTACACATTAGATCTTTCTTATTTTTTTCATATATTATGTATGATCATAGACTATGATATGTGGAGATCTTATGAACATAAGAGTTATGCTTTTCAATATGTCATGATTTGTGATTATTGGTTTATACCATGATATATAATGTACTTATATGGTATGTTTAACCTCTCATAAATTATGTAAGTTTATTACGTGATCATATGATATTATGCACATATATTATGTTGGATTCACCACTAAGCTATAGCTTAGAGCATCGTGTTTTTGTTTGTGATGTGTAGGTCAAAGAAACACAAATTAGAGTCAAAGCCTCATTTATCGAAAGATTGAGCAAGAGTGACTATTGGTACTTTGCTTATTCTTTTATGTAATAATGTGATATACATATTTTTTTATATAGGCACTCTTGTGTAATGTTAAGGGATTGGGCTTAATCTATAATATTGTCATTTTGTAACTCGTTTAAAGATAGTAATGAGAACCTTGATTTCAATTTATGTTTAGTTGTATGACTTGTATGATATCTCTTCCTATTGCATGCTTGTTGAGTGTTCCCCTTGAGATTGATGTTAAAGGGTCGGATGGTCTCGATAATGATGAAATTGATTATGATTATTCTAGAAGTGTGATTTTTTATAGGTTGCTATTTAGAAAAGTGTCCTAGTATAGCCATTATGCTACCAAAATTTTTACACGATGACCTCTATAGTAATCCTTAAAAATCAGTTTTTGTTTATTCGTGTTTTTATCACCTTAAGGAGGTAAAGTATGATTTTATATAATAATAAAGTTTTAATCTTTATGAGTTTTCTACAAGTATTAGATATTGGAAAGCATGTCACTTGTTATTCGAGTCCAGCAATCGGATTAGGTAACGGGTCTTACAGAGGGTAAAAGAGTCTGATGTAGTGATGATAGCTTTTAAAATGAGATACGGCTAATATGAGTTTTTGATAATGCCTTTTGGGCTTACCAATGCTCCAGCAACTTTTATGATATAATGAATTATGTATTTAGACAATATCTTGATTAGTTTATAGTGGTTTTTATAGATGACATCCTGATCTATTCAAAGAGTAAAGAAGAATATCAACAACACTTGAGCAGTGTTACAAATTTTGAGGGATGAAAAGTTGTATGCTAAAATTAGCAAGTGTGAGTTATGGCTTAGTAAAGTGGCTTTTCTTGGTCATATATCTTCTATAGAAGGGATTCATGTTAATCCTAGTAAGATTGAGGCAGTTATGGAGTGGAAGCCACTTAGGAACACTATAGAGATCAGGAGTTTCCTTGGTTTGGTAGGGTATTATAGATGATTTGTCAAGGGGTTTTGTTTGATAGCTGCTCTTATGACTCATCTATTAAGAAATGATGCTATGTTTGTCTGGGATGACAAATGTCAAGAGAGTTTTGACAAGCTTAAAGTGATGTTAACAAAAGCACTTATTCTTGTGCAACCGGTTTCTGGAAGGATTTCACCTTTTATAGTGATGTATCTTATAATGGGTTAGGTTGTGTTCTGATGTAGGATGGCAAGGTTATTGCTTATGCATAGAGGTAGTTGAAGCCACATGAGAAGAACTACCCTACTCTTAATCTTGAGCTTATAACTATTGCGTTTTCTCTGGAAATATAGAGACATTATCTCTATGGAGAGAAGTGTTATGTTTACACTAACCATAAGAGTCTGAAGTATCTTTCTACACTGAAGGAGTTAAACTTAAGATAGAGGAGATGGATGGAATTAATCAAGGATTATGACTATTTGATTGATTCTCACCCTAGAAAGGCCAATATGGTGGCTAATGCACCTAGCAAGAAGTTCATGGCAACCATAAGAGCCATGAATGTTAGATTATAGCTTATAGGTGATGATGCCTTGTTAGTAAAGATGCAAGTGAAACCCAATTTGCTATAACAAGTCAAGGATTGTTAGAAAGACAATCACAGACTGATGAGTGTGATTAGTGCTATCCAAGAAAGGAAGCCTACTGAGTATGAAGTCAAAAGTGATGGTTATCTATTTTACCATGACAGGATATGTGTTTTGGATGTGGAAGAGCTAAAGAAGAAGATTTTTCAAGAGGCTCATAGTATTTCTTATGCCATGCATCCTGGTAGCACAAATATATATCAGGATTTGAAATTATCTTATTGGTGGCTTGGCATGAAGGGAGATGCACCAGAGTACATGACCAAGTGCCTTACTTGTCAGTAAGTGAAGGTAGAATATTAGGTTCCATCTGGATTACTTTATCCTATAGTAATTCTAGAATGGAAATGGGATAGAGTCACTTTGGATTTCATGGTTAGGTTGCCTATGACTAGGAGTATATGTGATTTAGTATAGGTTATGGTAGACCAATTAACCATGACTGCTCATTTTATACTAGTAATGATGGACTACTCTTTAGAGAAGTTTACTGAACTGTATATTGATGAAATTGTCAGATTGCATGAAGTGCCATCTTTAATCATATCTGATCGAGACCTACAGTTTACTTTGAGGTTTTTACAAAAAGCTTCATAATTCTTTGGGTACTCGATTGAGTTTTAGTACAACATTTCATCCATAAACTGACGGATAATCAAAAAGAGTCATTTGGGTAATCCTTTGATACTTGAGTGATTTGATGTTAAGTAGTATATGATGTTATGTTCATGTTGAAACATGGTTAATGGGTGTTGAAAGATATGCTGAGGAGTTTTCCCATTATGTTCAAGGGTAGCTGGGATCACTATTTATCATTGGCGGAGTTTTCTTATACAACAGCCATCCAGCAATCCTAGGTGTGGCTCCTTATAAGGCATTGTATGGGAGAAATTTTAGAACTCCTTTGTGCTAGACCAAGCTTATGGGACCAAATTTGATCAAGGATGCAAACAAAAAAATGAATATTATTAAGAAAATATTAAAAGCAGCTTTTGATAGACAGAAGTTGTGTGCTAATCTAAAGAGGAAAGATATTCAGTTTAAGGTGCGAGACAAAGTGTTTCTCAAGTTTTCACCTTGGAAAAAGGTTCTACCATTTGGAAAAAAAAGAGAAAGGTGAGTCCTAGGTTTATTGGGCCATACAAAGTGATAGAGTGTGTGGACCAGTAGCCTACAGACTAGCTTTACCTCCTAAACTTCAATAGATTCATGATGTCTTCCACGTATCAATGCATAGAAGATACAGATCAGACCCTACACACATGCTATTAGTAAGAGAAGTGGAGATTTGCCTAGATTTATCTTATAAAAAAGAACCTATAAGAATCTTGGACATAAAAGTGAAGGAACTTTGGAATAAAATATTACCTTTGGTGAAAGTTATTTAGAAGTACTATAGGATGGAAGAGGCCACATAGGAAATAGAAGCTCAAATGAAAGAGCAATACCGCAATGGTTCAAACCAAGTAATGTCAAGGATGACATTTCTCTTAAAAAGGGAAGAAATGTAACGCTTGAAAAATCCTGATGTTATGAATAATACTTATCGGGATGTAAATAGTATTTTCTCGAGGCTAAAGCCCTAATTCTATTGAATAGAAGTATTAATTATAACATAATTTTGGATAAAATTTGAAGTCAAAACTAAGTCATTTAGGTGGTTAAAAATGAGAGTTAAGTTCTGCAACATTAACATGTGAATAGTGACCTAGTTTTGACTTAACATAAAATATTTAAAAAGTTGCTCAAAAATTTCCAAGATTAATACAACTAGATACCCAAAAATTCTAATTAGCTTATTGGCACTAGAATTAGAATTGTCATGGATCAAGAAATTTTTTTACTAAAGTTAGGTAACCTTAAAAACTGTGTTTTTAATTGGTTTTTTGCATTTTTTTAAGCACAAAATTTTAGAAGTTTTTGAGGTTTGAATTATAGATAATTATGAGCCTCTTAAATGTCAACAACAATGCAAAAAAACTAAGTGTGTGTGTGTGTGTATATATATATATATACAAAGTGGTGAAAATGGGTCAAGGGATGATTAGTGTCATCCCTTCCCTATCTCCACTACAATCGAGGCCCAAAGATTGAAGGAGAAGCCATTTTTACTCCTCCACACTCAATTTCTTGCCAATTTCTTCCATCCTAGCCTTAGGTCTGAGCTTTCACAATCCCAAGAAACTGATTCCACCTTAAATTGCTTAAAAAATCAAGTGATTGGTCTAATTTTTTGCCTTGGTGAACAGTAACCCAAAAATTTTTGGGTAAGTTTTTTTTTTAATTACAACATTTTCCTAGGTTCTTCGAGTGCCTAAGAGTCATTTTATGTGATCAGTTTCTATTTTTATTGCTCATATGATTTATTACAAATTTTTACGAACCGAATTTATAATAGACATTTAAGTAAGTGAACAAAACTTGAGATAAAGGCAACAGCAAGGTGTGAGCCAATTTTAGGAGTGCATTATGACTTTCTTGGTATATGTAATCGATATAAATTGTGTGAATTTGGTTGTGTTATATAATTTTCATATTATGACATAAAGAGTATTTATACATTAAATACATAATTAATGTGTGAATGAGCAATTTATGTTAATAAATGATGAGGTGAATTGTAATGGTAGGTGGATTACATAAATGTGGGTTGATGTTATGAAAATGGTGGAAATATAGGTATATGTATATATGTCTATGTTAATGTACATAATGCATGGAAAAATGTTAGTGTGCATGATGTTAAATGCTTAGGTAGACATGATTAATGATGAAGAACGCATGAGATGGTATGTTGGAGCATTAGGATGGCATAATGGCCAAAATGGCTATATGAAGGTTTAAGTGAGCATATTGGTCTTCATATGTATAATTATGTATGTATGTGTTGCTAATGTGTGTCATGTGGGTTGATTAACCATTAAATGGATAAATATGGGTGAATGGACTTAAATGCATGCATGTAACATATTGGAATATTAGATTTTAAGGTATAAGACTTGATGGTCGAATGGCCCAATTATATGCATGTGAATGCATAATTTTGAACTCGGACATATTATGGATATGTGTGAATACATGGATGACAATGAGAATGTAAAATTGTGATATAGTGAAAAAAATGTAAAAGAAAGCATATTCATGTATGCATTATTGTGCAGCCAAATAGCCTATAGCATATGATGATGCTTGATACATGTTTTAAATGTTGATAATCATGTATCAATAAGTGTATAGAATTAATAAAATGTCATAAATATACATCATGTGTTTATCATGAAACTGTGATGAGATAATATGTTCATGAACTTATGAATGTACAAAATTGACATATGGCATTAAGTGTGTGTGTGCAGCATGTCATAAAACCTTAATAAGTTTATAATCATTCCTTTCCCAATTTAGTCATTAGTTGGCTAAACCAATGTAATTAAAAGTAATATTAAGTGGTAGTAACATGGTGAAACTAAAAATAAATGGTTAATAGCCCATGAAGTAAACAACCTAATCGGATAGGTTGACTAATTAGTTAGAAGTTATGGCAGTTACTAGGGTACTTTAGTACCTTTGTAGCCTTCGGGTTACTTTTTATGTACTGACATATGAGTCTAATGCATTAATCTTCAGGTCTGATGCATATTATTAATTTGACATTATGTTTTGCCCTACGGGTCTAATGCATGATGACCTATGGGTTTATAATTTTCTAACCTTCAAGTCTGATGCATGGGAGACCTATATGGTTCTGAGGGCCTAAGTGGTCCACTGATACTCTGTTATCTATAGTGTATTGTTTCTTGAAATATGGGCTTTAATAAATGGATTGTAAAATGTAATGAATATGTTTACATGACATGTGGCATAATTTAATTAAGTTATGATTTTTATTTGTTATGTGTAAATATCTTATGTCGAGTTATACATTACATTCATGTAATAAATAATGTTGCATATCATATGAGAATGTGAATGCCTATAATTTATACAATAATATATGTTGTTAATTGCCATTGCATGTAAGTTATATTGATTACACCACTAAGCTATTACTTAGCGCATCATCTATTTTTGCGATGCGTAGTTAAGGTGACAATTTGAGAAATAAGCCTTGAATCGTCAAGTTTCCAAGAGAGAGATTCTTTTGCACACTTTTTGGTCTAATTTTTGTATCTAAATTTGATGTATAGCTAATAGCACTCATATGGATGTAATTATGGGGAATGGGGCCTAAACTAATTAAATTGTCAATTTTTGGATTTTGAGAGGTCTGTAATAGTTCAAAGTTAATTTTTGATACATGTTGTGATAAATGTTGCTTGCCTTGGGATGCTGAGTTGATTGATGGTTTTAGGGAGATCAAAAGGATCACAGGAGTTAAGAATGTTGAGAAAATATTTGTAAAAATATTTTTGATAATGCAGGTTACTATTTATATTTAGATAAGTGTCCTGGTACAACCGTTATGCTATCTAATTTTGACATGATTATTTTCCAAATATGGACAGTAACTAGTTTTTGAAAAATTTTTGTAAACCCATATTTTTATAAGATAAATATTTTGTTAAGAATGCTTTAAATGGGAAATCATGATACGAGTTTAGATAGCCTAAAAATGTATGCACTCTTTAGTCGAGTTCGACGACTAGACCGAGTAAGGGGTGTCGCATGTGCAAACTTTAAATTATGCATGTATAACACTTAAGTAGCCATGTCTCAGCTATCTCTCTCTAGCCCTCCACTACCTAATGATGAATGTATTGACAAATCTGATGATACTAATAAAGCAACCAAGAAAGTTTGTATTTATGAAGATATTGTATAAACTCCCATGGATATTGACATGAATGAAGCTGAGGAGAATTCGATGTCTTTTTGAGATAAACTCCTGAATGGTTCAAATGCTAGGAATGGTAGAACTGATCTAACTTTTATTAATGATGTGGAGATTATAGATAATGATTTTTTGGTTAAGGAAGATCAATATGGACCAAATATTACTCTATCTACAAGGCTTTAATCTAAACTAACAAAGAGTATGGATAAAGCTCTTATTGTCAAATTGTTGGGTCAGTTTATTAGGTATCAAACTTTGCAAAATAAAATTGAGGCCTTATGGAAGCCAGATGGTGCATATCATTTTGTTGATATGGAGAATGATTATTTTTTGGTTAACTTCTCTCATCAATTTAATTACAATAAAGCATTAGCAGATGGACCATGGACTGTTTTGGCTAATACCTAACATTTCAACTTTGGAGTGCAAATTTTTCTACTAAATAGAATTTTCAATCTTTGATGGTGGCTTGGGTGAGAATTCCTAGTTTTCCTATTGAATTTTATAAGAAGAGTATGGTGAGAAGAATCACTAATACTTTAGGACTAGTTGTCTATATTAACTATAACATTGAGCCTTACGCCAGAGGTAAGTTTGCTTGAATCGCTATTGTAATTGATATGTCAAAACCTTTACAGCCTCAGGTTATAATTGATAATAAAGTTCTTCACATTAAATATGAATATTTTCCTCAAATTTGTTATAACTATGGTTGTTTTTGTCATACTAAGCAAGGGAATCTTATGAAAGATGTTGAAGATTAGTTAGATTCTAGAAATCCAATGAAGAATGATAACGTCTCGAAATCATAACCACCCTTTAATGATCCATTTAGCCTTGGATGCATGAGAAGCGAAGACAATAGAAGATAAGTTCAAAAAGAAAAGAGAATATTAATCCCAATAATGCAGGGAGTAAATCACGCCTTGTTTTATTATCTAAGCTGGTTTGAGATGGGAATAATAGCAATAATGTATTTTTGGAAAAAGATAATTACGATGATTTAGCCACTACTAGTAAAGGGAAATCTTCAAGGCATATTACTATTAAAAATAAAGGGAAGCAAGCCCAAAAATAAGTCAATAATAAGGCCTACTGAGATAATTCAAAAGCCTAAGAGGGAAGCAATATTATGAAACAAGTTATTTTTGCTAACAAAGAGACCAAAAATATCCCTAATTAGAAGGTTAGGGTTTCTATGGTTTCAGTGTCCCTGGACAACTCAAAGCTTAAAGCTATTAGAGTTGATGAAGATTCTAATATAGTTAACAACCAATTGAGTAGCAAGGACATGTATAATTCAAATCTTCCTTCTTTAAGGCAAATTAATAACAAAAACAATTCCTTTATTATCTTTTGACAACAACTAAGCAAGGTGGGGAAGAAACCAATAATGAAGATTTGAAGCTTATAAAATGAGAAATTTAATAACGAAACACAATCTCTACAATTGGTGGATAAAGATTCAAATAAAGAATTTAAAGATGTGTTAATTATGGATGGCAAAGATAATTATGATTTTAAGGAGGAAAGCTTGCTAGACTATATAATTGATTGATTGATTGGGTTAGTCTCTCTTTTTTTCCTAACTCTCTTGATGAATTTGCTTAAGTTATTTGTTTGGAATTATAGAGGTGCACAAGCTCTATATTTTGTTAGATTTCTTCAAAATTATCTACCAAATTTTAAAAATGCCACTGTGGAATTGTTGGAAACTAGAGTGAGTGGGTTTTAAACTAATAAAGTTATTAGAAAAATGGGTTTTGGTAATTCATATAGAATATAGGCTCAGTGATTCTCAAAAGGCATTTAGGTCCTTTAGCATGATGATTTCCCTATTACCATCTTAGAAAATCATTCATAATTTTTGCATATAGAAGTTATTGGAAAAAAGAGCTTTAATCATTTTGTTTTTATAGCAGTTTATGGAAGCCCATATCCTTATACAAGAAGATTTCTCTAGTAGAAACTCCTTAACCTTTCATCTACCATAGATTGCCCTTGTGATTGCTAATGACTTTAATGTGATTCTTTTATGAGATGATAGAATGGGTGGCACTTGTAACAAAGCTGTTGTTTGTCCTTATTTTAATGATTTTATTTTTGAGTCAGGCTTAAAGATTCTAGGCTATATTGGATCTCGTTTCACTTGGTTTTGGTGTTCCTTACATGTCTGCCTTAACAGAGCTTTTTATAATGTTTATAGGGAAGCTAGTTATCCTAATTTAATAACTTCTCATCTTAACAAAATTAAAAGTAACCACGGGCCTATTCTTATTAATCTAGATAGCAAAATAGAAAAAGTTAGTGAAATACCTTTTCATTTCATGGCACTTAGGTTATTACTTGGTGATTTTGTGAATGTGCTTAATTCTTCTTGGAATAAGGATACAACTCTAATGAATAATCTTCAAAAGCTTATCAACAATCTTGTAACTTGGAATAAAGAAGCTTTTAGGCATATTACAAATAAAAAGAGGAAGCTTATGTCTCATCTACCTAGTATTCAAAAAATTATAGAAAGGAACAAATCTGCCAGTGTTCTCAATCTAAAAAAGACTTACAACTGAGCTTGAGTTAATTCTTAAACAAGAGGAATTGTTGTGGTTTCAAAAGTCTCGGTATACATAGCTAGCTAATGGTGATCAAAAAATAAAAATTTTCTATTCAAAACTATATATAAAAAAAGGTCTCACAGGATTATTTATCTTAAGGTTGAGAATGATGAGTGGTGCTATGATCAAAGTATCCTTAAGCAGAAGGCAGTGCTATTTACAAGAACCTTTATACTGATTATGATGTCCACACACCCATCTTCCCTTTTGAAGGTAATTTTTTGAATTTGATTTATGGGGAGATTATTAGCCTTAATAGAACTATTGATAACCAGGAAATTCATAAGGCACTTTTTGATATGAGTCCTTTAAAAGCTCTTGAAATTGATGGATTTCAAGCTTCCTTTTTTCAAAAGCATTGGGCTTTGGTCGAAGAGACTATTTGCAATATGGTGAAGGATTTTTTTATAAATGGTAACCTTGATGCTGAGCTTAATAGAACCCTTACCACTCTTATTCGTAAAATGGATAATCTCGAATTGCTATCTCAATTCAGGGCCATAAGTTTATGCACTGTTCCTTTTAAGATTATCACTAAAGTAATGGTTAATAGATTGAAGTATCTCATACCCCATCTGGTACATGCTAATTAACCTAGTTTTATGGCAAGAAGAAGTACTTCTGATAATACTATTGTGTTTTAGGAGGTGATACATTCCATGAGGTTAAAGAAACATAAATTACATGGATGGCCATTAAGATAGATTTA
Source organism: Hura crepitans (assembly GCA_948208565.1). Taxonomy (NCBI): domain Eukaryota; kingdom Viridiplantae; phylum Streptophyta; class Magnoliopsida; order Malpighiales; family Euphorbiaceae; genus Hura; species Hura crepitans. The sequence goes on from CANXYI010448681.1 coordinate 18,008, forward strand.
GAGAAAGACTATGACAAAATAAAATGGAGCTTTGTAAAGCATACTCTTAGTGATATTAATTTTCCTGAGTGGTTGATTATTTCTATTATGAAATATGTGTCCCCCAATTCTATTAGCTTCTCTAGAATAGAGACCTATCTGAATCTATCTATCCTAGTAGAGGTATAAGGTAGAGAGACCTTCTTTCACCATACCTTTTTGTCCTTTGCATGTAAAGGCTAGGATATGCTATTAGTTATGCTATTGATGAAAGTAGATAGAAAATAGTTCAGCTCTAAAAAAATGGCCCTCTTATTTATCACTTATTTTTTTTGCTGATGACCTCTTTTTATTTTCAAAAGTGACTATTGAGCAAGTTTCCATTATAAAGAATTTTCTTAATGATTTTGGTCACTGCTCGAGTCATAAAGTTAATGCTTACAAGTTGCAAATGTTTTTCTCAGGCAATGTTTCTTTGAATATAGCTTATATGATTAACTCTATGTTGGGTTTTCAGAAGGTTAATGATCTGGGGAAATATCTTAGAGTCTCTCTTTTACATAAACTGATCTCTAAAAGCACTTACCATCCAATTGTTGATAAAATGAGGAAAAAGCTCAATGGATGGAATGCAAAGTTATTATTTTTAGCAGGTATAATTACTCTAGCTAAGAGTGTTCTTAGTGCCATTTTGATGTTTGCTATATAGATCTTAGTGCTTCTGATGTTTATTTGCTTGGATATTGAGAAAAAAAATGTGTAATTACATTTAGAGAGGTTTTAATCTATAATTTAAACTCTCTTTGGTTAATTAAAAAACTATTTACCAACTTGTTAGATGTGGTGACGTAGGCATAAAAAGTTGCAAGGCTCAGAATAATGCTTTTCTTGTAAATGTGGGCTTTAGTCTTATAAATTCACCTAATGCTTTATGGGTCAAAGTCTCATGTAGTAAGTATCATGTTGGGTCCTTTATCCCCACTTCAATTCTTTGTATGGGTGCCTCCCCTCTTTGGCATGGGATATAAAAAAACTTGGGACTATGTTTATAATAATGTTCGTGTCCCTTCCTTTCCAGGGCCGGTTAAATCAAAATAACCAAAGACTTAACCTAAATCTCACTCCTCGAGTCTCGAAAGATGAGAAAGAAATTAGAGGAATACTAAGCCATTCCTATTTGATTAGCTTAGAAAGAGTGAGTTGGGCACCACAGGGCAGCTGTCGCCACCCAACCGAAGTTGAGAAATACCTTGTAGGGCGAAAACCAGAGTGGTTTGGAACCTTACTCTTATTTATACCTCAAGTTAATATGGAATTTTGATTTAAATTTATAATATTATCCTTTTTCTCAAGTGGGTTTTAACATTAAAAATAAATCACATATTCATGTAGAAGGAATAACAAAATGTATTTACAGAAATAAAGTACTTGAAATTAAAAATATCATACATGAAATCAGGTGATTGATTATTTTGAAAACTTTGGTTCTTGACTGTTAATTTTAGAAAACAAATTTTATTATTATGACTTTTATTAAGGAAAAATCAAAACCCATTTTATTTAAAAAAAAACACCAACTAATTAGGCACAAAATGATTTTGATTATTTTTATAAGGTGTAAAAAATCATTTTCTATCTATTATAACATTCACAGAATATACAAGAAAATAATCAAAATAAAAATAGTTTACATGGCAATTACCTAAAATACATTCTAATTGAATAAAAGATAAAATTACATTTGAAGTATCCTAAAATACAATCTAAATAAATAAAATGAATAAAGAGCAGAAGAAAATAAAGAGCAAAATAAAAATAACAAAAAAGAAAAAGAAATAAAAATAAAGGAATGGCAAAGGGCTACTTCACCGATGTTTAATGAAACAACAGAAAGAAAGGTTAATTAGCCCTAATAAATCAAACAACTCGCATTACAACAAAATTATAATGTTGGTATGTGAAATAAAATAAAAGGTTAAATAAATAATGAAATAAATACAATGACAATAATGTACAAATAATAAATTATCACATCTAACTAGTAGACAGATAAAAGAAAAAAAAGAAAGAAAAATAAAAGCAAAAGGAGAAAGGTTGGTCGACCTATTGTGTATAATTCCCTTTAGGAAAAGATCTCGAAAGGGTTTAAAAATTGTGCAAAAAACCTTTAGGAAATATGAAAACGGTGTTTGGGAAGCGTTTCTTAAGCTTTTGGTGCACGTATCTTGAGAAAAGTCCTTTTTAAAAATCGACCTCCTTTAGAATAGTACGAAGTTCAATTTTTATACACGAACTTCGAGGCAAAACAATCGTTTTAAAAAAGTGGTTGTTTTCCCTCTTGTAACAATCATTTTGGAGAAAATGGTTGTTTCAACAGTTGAAACGGCCGTTTTCATGAAAATAGTCATTTTCCTTGTGAAAACGGCCGTTTTCACTAACAGGTGAAAAACATTGTGATTTTTCTTGAAAATTTTAATCCATACCATGGGGGGCAAAGCCCCCTGCACCCCCTTGGCATTAGTGTTGGCCATCGGGCTTGGGCCTATCCTCCTAAGCCCTCAACCACCATAGACACCTTTTTTTTCT